>CAJNDT010005602.1:0-190797 GCA_905221615.1 Symbiodinium sp. CCMP2592
TAGTTCGCACTCTTCCTCGAAAGCGATCGGTACAGATCGGACCTGTCCAGGTGGCGCATAGGCTTAGGCTAGGAGTGACGGGCAAAGCGTCCGGGATCTGGTGCTAATAAACGGCCCGGTTCTCTTGCTACAGACTGCCACCCAAACCTCAGACTGCCAACGATTCTAGATCTCATCGCCTAAATGCACTAAATCCAAACCCTAAAAGCTTGAATCCCAGCTTTCCTCCATCAACAGTCTCGGTATCCGTACCTGCAGAACTAATCTGAAACCTTACACTATATGCCTCTTGCATGAATTTAAGCTCTGCATGCCTAAACCCGTAAACCCCTAAACCCTAATTAAGCTCTGCACGCCAGGTCCCTGGAGAAAGCCGGTTCGGTGAGACAAATAAGATTAAGGGTGTATCAGAACCCCCCAATGGCCCTTTTATGCAGCCCTTACGGTCCGTAATTGTGGGTATTTAGAGTATATTAGTTGAGGCTTTAGGGTTAGGGTTTTGGGCTTGGTTTTGCGGTTGGGGTTGAGGATTTATTGAGGGTCTCGTGTCTGAACCTCCAACCCTCAACCCCCAAGGTTTCAAACACATGACTGTATGATGAACAACCCAAGCCGCCTGATCTTTAATTCGGTGGTTGCAGGGTTTAGGGCTACAAAAAAAGCGGCCCGCAACTTCGCAGACGAAACCCCAATGCCTAGCCTCCCTATACACTGCGCTGGCGGCACCCGAAGCTTTAAGTTCTGAAGCTGTGCAGCCTGGCACGAAACTTTCTCGAGGACAGGCTTTATCTAAGAACTCTGAAGGATCTGGGACATTTACCTCGTGTTCGGTATAGAAAACCATCTTGCAAGAGCTCTCAGTCTCACCTTTGTGTATAGAACTCAAGGATCTGGGGACGGACTAAGACCTTAGGGTTTAGAGTCTTGGTGGTATCATTTCATTGCAGTTGTTACTATGGCTGCTGCGAATCTGACTATACACTTGCCTTTCTTGCTTTCTTGGGCTGCCAATGCAGTAGTTGCTTTACTTGATCTTTGCCCTTGCGACGGCTAGTGTTGTCCTCGATGGAGAGATAACAAGAATCAAAGGGGAAAAGGAGGGACCCTTGATAAGGACCCCTAGGTATATACCCTTAATATAGCCATTATATACCCATTATATAGCCCATTATTTGGTAGGGGTCCCCATTAAGGGTCCCTCCTTTTCCCCTTTGAAAGAAGCTGAGACGACAAGTCCTACGAGCCATCTTCTTGGGGAAACCGAAGTCTGATTCTGATTGAAATCCGACTCATTCCTTCATTCCTTACCGCTCAGTGGGTTTAGGGTTCCCTAAACCCTAAACCCTAAACCCCTAAATCCCTAAACCCTAAATCCCTAAACCCTAAATCCCTAAACCCCCAGCGACTGTTGGCTCATGTCTTGTAAACTAAGCTCATGGTTCAGGCTTTCATCTTTTTGGGGGCCCTTTGGGGTTAAGATGCTTCGGCTATGGGGCCTAGCTTGTGCCCCAAGCATAGATGCTCGTGCTTCCTTGCTTAACTGTTCGGGATTCAGGGTTTAGGGGTCTGTCCCGAAACGGCGCTCCAGCTTTGGTTAAGTCTCCAGTTGCGGACATGTTTCCCCTGACCGCCGCCTCGACAGGCCCTTTAGAACACCTCCTAAACCATAAAGCATCGATACAGCCCTATAAGATCCTAGGAAGTAGGAAAAGCAAGTCCAAAAACATAATCGCAAAACCCTTCCCAAAAGGACCCAGGTAAGCCCGTAAACTCTAAAACCCTAAACCCCCTAAACCCTAAACGCTGAACCCTAAACCCACCTCCAGGTTCGCATAGGGTCCATAGCAGGAGCCGTCTAAACCGGCGGGCTCCAAGTGTTCCTTGGATCGTCGGCTTTAAGGACTTTGCCCGGCTTAGGTTTACAGTTGTTTTGTGTTTGTGGTGGAGAGGCGGAGAGGGGGCAGGGCAAAGGGTTCAGGGTTGACAGGCCGATGATTTGGGCCTTTATGAAGAAGGCTTCTGCTTTTTAGGCACTTTACAGGAAGTGTTTAGGATTAACGGCTTTCGCCGCTAACAGAAAAGGGCTCTCTGAGCAAACACCGTTGGAAAATCACAAACATCAGGGTTGAAGCAGCTCGCCAAGAAAGATTGACGATCCGGGTGTAGGACGATGGGATAGCATCTACCAGGTTAAGGCTTTCCGAACCCCCCGTATCTCAAATCTTCCCACCAAGGTCAGGGGTTGTAGGGTTTAGAGTGTTCATGTAGCACAGAGCCGGCGGGAGCTTCGGATGTTCATCCCGCTAGTGTGTTTCTGAAGAGGAACGGCTTAGGGTTTAGAACCTCCGGCCTTAAAGGTTTATGGTCTTCCTGATTGTTTCTCCACGAAGGACCAGGTTAACATAGGTTGTCACTTAGGATACAAGCAGCCCTACGTGTGAAAAGCCTTAACTTCAACAAAACCAGTCGGGTCACTGACAACACAAATAGCAACTTAGACACTGTCCTCAACCCTGATCTTGACATAGCTTGGAGGATCATGGGACTTAGCAAGTAAGGTTTTTTTAAGTACCCTAATTGGGCTTATAAGTAATTATAACTATAGCTACCATATTTATAACTTATAACCTCAACTGCTAAGCCCCATGATCCTCCAAGAGGGCTTGAACTGACACCTCACGCCGCACACATAAGCTACAAAACTCCTGCGGCTTCGTGCAGCACCAAACTAAATGAGGGTGTGCAAAGGAGGTTTACTTTACTTAGAGCTCCCCACGATCATGGCCTGCATATCCAGTGATGAAGGACTCTGCTGAGGCTACGGGTTGTTCCACGCCCCCCATGCTGCCTCAGCCTGACATGGGCTTCACGGGCTTTGGTTTCGAGATAGTTCCTCTATAATTACCTTAAGAGTGCCACTTCCAACTGGGTTTAAGCTTCCGCGTGAGATCTCCGCCCCGCTGCACACCTTGCAGACGAAAAGCTGCGAAGATCCGGCTGAGAATTTGGAAATGGGCCACGCAGCCCACTGCTTCGTGCCTCTAGGGTTGAAGGTTTGGGGTTCCCTTCCCCGACCCCTCAAAGGCTAGAAGGGTTCCCTCACCTCTTTCTGTAAGGGGTTTGTTATGGTTGTACCAAGTGATTATTGAAACGGTAGGGCTTTAGGAATTGAGGGTATCACGTAGACTCAAGACCGACCCTGCAAACCGATCTGAAAAATCGAACCTCGAACCTCTTGCTGTCTCCGAAGATATGCCTTGAGGTTGTGCCCTTTTTTTTCCGGCGCTGCTTTTCTTCAAGACTGTACAGGATCTGGGTTTGGGAACCGAGACGGGGCGGCGTGGGGCGGGTTGTCGCGGCGGGGGAATCACAGCTGGGCCGGGTTATCGTGGCGGTGATGTCAAACCGCCAAGCTAAACTAGGACCCCCAAAAAAGCGCATAAGCAAAAATTAGGATAGGGATATCCCATATAAACCCCCCTAAAAGGAAGCCCAACAAGCTAGGGATATCACCATAAAATGCTCATGTTTCTGTGCATTTTGGGTCCCTGATGTCAATCCGCCAAGCTAAACGAGACTCACAGCTGGGCGGGGTCGCCACGGCGGCAAGATAGATGGGACTCACAGTTGGGGTGGCTCAAGCAGGACGTTTAGACACTTGGACCCGGCATAGGGTCCAACTAAGGAGTCGTGTGAAGGGTCCCTCTAGAATCTGAGGTAGACCTGAACCCCCAAAAACCATCTTTCTTAAAATTAAGCTCAAAGTCCCAAGAAAAGGGTAGTTTCCCTAAGGTTACAAAAGATCCGATGATTAGGTACTTGAGTTTAGGATAGCAGTCATGTTTGTCACGGTTGCCATTTTAGAGGGTACGCTAGTCTCTTTAGGGTACATGGAAAAGTCCTGAAGTCTCTGGCTCAGTACCCTCGGCCCTAGCCCAGAAGCAGACCCTTGCACCCTAAACCCGTACTCCAAGCCCAAAACCCTGAACTTTAGGGTTTAGGGCTTAGGGTTAGGGTTTAGGGTTAGGGTTTAGGGTTTGGTAATCCTGAATTGCACCCTCTCTGGAACCCCTCAAGGAATCCATAAAAAAAAAGGAACGTATAATAAGCCTGCAGGCACCACTGAGGCCCGGGCGGTTGGTCTCGAAGCCAAGTAAACAGCCTCCAGGGTTTAGGGCCTAGTTGCCTAGGGTCCACGGTTCAGGGCCTGAGGGTTCAGGGTTTAGGGCGGGCTTCCCGAAACTCCAAAAGCACTTGATGGGATTCACGGCTTAGTTTTAGATATAAATGTACGACGCATTTCCCAAAACACTTTGATCACGGAATATGAAGTCCTGTCTAGCTTTTTCGTTCAGTATCTTCCATAAGTTGATGGTTCGCGGGCTCCTCGGTGTCCAAAACCAAATAGCTCAAGGGACATACAGCAAGTTCTAGAAGGATCTCGAATAATAGTTTACAATATCTTACGGTATACTCCTTCAAGTCGAGCTTTTGGAGCAGTGGCCCCCCTCAAACATGAGCAACCAAAGCAAAACCCGAGACTCTGAACCTAAAGGCGTGTATTCTCGTAGAAAAACAGTACGGAACCCTAAGGAATACTGCAAGTAGTTATTCTGATCTACATTAGTTTCAACGGCTGTTGGCTGTTGGGGCACAGAGGAATCCAGGATCCAGAGCTTCAATGTAGACCTTGCAGTAAGGGGCTGTATCAATCAGTTGTTTGTGGTTGGGATTTGGGCTCCCTTCCGTGCGCGCCTGGCCCTAACCAAAAACCCTACCTCCAAATCATATGCATACTCGTGATCATACTAGCAGTAAAAAGAAGTAGAAGAAGGTGGATAGGCATCATTCAGAAGGTGTAAACCCTAAACCCTAAACCCTAAACCCTAAACCATTTGCAAAGCTTCAGGTAGGAAGCTTGTTTCTAATGCGGCGCTTTGGAGATCTAGGGTTTGAGGTTTTGGGGATAGGTTAAAGAATAAGCGAAATCATAATATAGAACCGCTGAAACTAGAATCGTGCCGACCCTTCTAGATCAGGCGCGTTTAGGGGCTTCTATCGCATCTCCGCCTGAAGTTCATGGTTTTTGAAGTGGGCCGGAGCAAGAACTCGGCACCGTCTCACTTTAGGGCTTTGGGCCAAGGGCTCTTTGCTTACAGCTCAAGCTTCCGGGTTGAACGCTCCGGGTTTGGGGCTAAGGGCATGACCGCCGTCCACCGCTGCCGCAACTATTATTGCTAGCATTGCAAAATCGGGTTGCTCACCATTCTGCGCCAGGCGCCGCCCACTAGTCGACCCCATAGGGTTGCCCTGCGCCCGCAATGGCTTCCGGCGACAGCACTAAGACTTCAAACAACTTCGTCTGTCTATGTCCAGACCCAGCTTCGAGAAGTGAAGGTCCGAACAGTTCTCCACCCACGTCTTTCTCAAGTTCTCCCTCCACAACCTCGTCAAGTTCCGGCAGCTTTTGGAGCATGCCAAGCTCGCTGGCGGCTCTCTTCATGCACAGAAAGGCGTCTCAAAACTGTGCAACTTGTCCGGCTTGGCTGTGACGGTGTGCCGAAGAAGCTTATGTGCGACGAAACCAAGCCAGGCTGCAAGCCTCTAAACCCTAAACCCTAGATAGTGGAGGAACGCAGGGCCGGGAGGTTCAGGGTTTCAGCGCTGCTGCCACCAAACTCACACGCCCTAAACCTTCAACCGCTCACACCCATTTCTTTGGCTCAAGCCTTGTGTCGGGGAGTCGGTTTTGTCGCGAGTCTCAGCCTCATTATGTCCTCATTAACAGTTAGAGGACTCTAGGAGGCAATGTTGTTACTAGCTACTCCGGCCAATATCTTACACAAATGCCAGCCTCTGAATCCCACGTCCTTGAAGGGTCAAGGGTTCAGGTTTACTAAACCGCTTACTACAGCACGCACTATCCAGCAAACACACCCTAAACCTTCATCCCTGCTGCAATTTGCCATAAGGTTTGCGGCAAATTGCAACGTGTGACTATTGGCTTTGATTCAGACCTAAACCCTAAACCCTAAATCCTAAACCCTAAACCCAAAACCCTAAACCCTAAACCCTAAACCGCTCTGTATACAACGGAAGCTTAGTCCGGCACTTTTGAATCCGGGCATCTACACTCTCGATGCTTTCGACCTCGACATGCACAGCCGGGTCGCGGTGTTTCGAGTTTAGAGGGGGCTCAAGGGTTTAAGGCCCAAGGGCTTAGGCTCTAGGGGTTTAGGGTTTAGGGTTTTAGGGCTCTGGGTTTAGGTGATGAAGAAGGATGAACATGTCAAGTCTCTGGAAGATACTCGCAGAGAAGCTCCTCTTCAACCCAGCCAGGGGAAACAGCAAAGGTCCCCATGATCTACTTGCAGTTTAGGGTTCGGGGCAGATGGTTTAGGCCAGAGGTTTAGGCGCAGGATTGCAACCGCTCCAAGCTCAGAGAGCTTCGCCGTCAGTATAAGGCTTGAGCCAAGACCCCGAAGCATAGTGTATCAATGAAGACTTGTAGAAGCAAACTATGATAAGACTCGCTGAACATGCCACGGGCTCGGGCAAGGTTCGTGCTTGAGGATTTGGCTTTTCCCGTGCTCCCACAGGGCAAAGGATGGCCTGCGGTTGATGATATAAATGATGCAACCCATAATAAGGAATATACCATAATTCCCATAGTTTCGGGTCCTTAAGGTAGTGCCGGATTTATATCATCAACCGTAGAGCTCGAAGCCACACCCTAAAGCAACAGTTGAATCCTCTCAACCCCCAGCTTCTCCAACATGGGAGTTTCCGCAAAATTCGGGGTACCTTTAAAGGGATCTATAATGGATCCTTTAAGGGATCTATAAGGGTTCTATAAAGGGTTTAAGGGTTGGGAGTTTCCGATACTTCGGGGGGGTACCTTCTTTCAGGGTCCTTATAATCGGGATCCTACTGTTGAGGGTACCATGTTAGGTCCCCTATTTGCGGAAACTCCCACATTCATTGAGATCACGATAAACCCTAAACCCTAAACCCTAAACCCTAACCCGACTCGTCTCCAGTGCTTCACAGTTCAAGCTTGGAGGACCCGGGCAGTCATAAGCACCCTAGTTGGGATTATCAGTCATTGTAGCTACACTTGCCTTGGGTCCGCTTTTAGGGCTTAGGGTTTAGGGATTTAGGGTTTAGGGGTTTAGGCCTTAGGGTTTAGGTTTAGGGTTAAGGGATCTATACCCAGACCCCCGGGAGGATCCAAAAAGTAGATACCCTTACTAGTATAGGGCCCCAAATTAAGCTTTCTAGATCCTCCCGGAATTCTGGGTATAGATCCCTTCACCCTAAACCCTAAACCCTAAACCCCTAAACCGTAAGCCCCAAAAGTGGACCCCCAAGAGCCCAGCATGGCAACCTTAGCCTTAGACCTAAATCCAAACAGCCCCAGGACCTCGGTACCCCAGAAAGTGGGGCCTGAACAGTAAGTTTAGGGTTTAGGGTTCAGGGGTTTGCGGTTAGGGTTTAGGGTTTAAGGTTCAGGGTTTAGGGTTTAGGGGTTTAGGGTTTAGGGTTTAGGGGTTTAGGGTTTAGGGGTTTGGGGTTTAGGAATGCCGGTTTCTATGAAAGTTACTGTAGGGGTCGCGTAAACGGGCGGGATTAGACTTAGCTGCATTTTGGGGGGCGTACTGCACTCGAATTAGACTAAGGACTGTCAGGGGGATTACTAATATTGGCCACCCAAAAACCTAAGGCCTAAGGCATCGATGCGAAAGGCGCACCTTTCCAGGCCCCAGCAGATCATCTGCACCTGGTGGCACCTGCTCAGTTCAGGGTTTGGGGTGAAGGTGTGGAGGTTAGGGCGGTTACTTGGAGGATCAGGGGACTTAGTAAGTAAGGCTATAAGTACCCTAATTGGGGTTATATGTAAATAGAAGTATTGATACCTTATTTATAACCCCAATGACTAAATCCCATGATCCTTTAAGTAGGGTTTAGGCTTTTGGGATTACGGTTCCAGGGTTCTTGAAGGTCTAAGGCGAAGGCTTCAGCGGTTACAGTGCTACGAGCAGGCAGGGGATAATAATCATATAGGTGGTTGTCAAAGTTAGGGTCCCTTTTTGGGTCCCTATTTTAATACGGCACCTATTATTTAGGGTACCCAAAAAGGGACCGTAATATTGAAAACTACCCATATATATATATATATATGTACTCTTCCAAACACGAATCTAAAACCCCAAGTGCCAAATTATCAGGTCCTTCGGAAGATGAAACCACCAACACCCTTATGAGAACTGTCATGAGAACCCCTTAAAGCCTGGTTTGTTAGGTCCTTTGGGCCCTAACCCTAAACCCTAAACCCTGAACCCTAAACCCTAAACCCTGAACCCTAAACCCTCAACCCTAAACCCTAGAACCCTAAACCCTAGAACCCTGAACAGGGGCTCCGGTTGAGACTCAGGCCCTGGGTGCTTTAGTGTTTAAGGCCACGGTTCAGGGCTTAGGGTCAGAACTCAGGGTTTAGGGCTTCGGGCTACAACTCAGGGTTTAGGGCTTCGGGTCAGAACTTAGGGTTCGGGGCTTGCGGTTAGAACTCAGGGTTTAGGGCTCAGGGTCAGAACTCCGGGTTTATAGAGCTTAGGATCAGAACTCAGGGCTTAGGGCTTAGGGTTAGAACTCAGGGTTTAAGGCCTAGGGTCTGAACTCAGGGATCAGGGCTTCGGGTTAAAACTTAGGGTTTAGGGTTGGTTAGAACTTACGGTTTTCGGGGTTGGCCACGTCCACGTGCGGTTTTTTCAGAGCTCAGATGAGATCAACAACGACAATTAGCGAATCAAGTCGCTCAAAAACCTTAGTCTGTAAATATCCTAAACCCTAAAACTTCCCAAGTATCTCACTATCAGGTCCTTTGGACCCTTACTTGGAGGACCTGTTGTGTTGGTAACTAGGGTGATAGGTAAAGCAACTACAGTTATGGTTCCTTACGGCCAAATGAGGTATGCATAGCTACACTAAGTCCCATGACCCTAAACCTTAAGCCCTTATATTACCCCTATAGATCACTTGAATCTAAGGGTAGAAGGAGGGACCCTTAATAAGGACCCCGAGTATATGCCCTTAATATAGCTATTATATACCCCTTAGATAGCCCATTATAGGGTAGGGGTCCCCATTAAGGGTCCCTCCGTTTCCCGCCCCGTGCATCACCTTCTGGTTGAGGCCTAGGCTCTAATAGGGCTTGCGGCATAGGCTTTAGGGTTCAGGGGAATCACCCTAATAACACGAAGCGCGTAACCTTATTATGATTTCTTTCTATAGGTCCTTCAGGTGGTGGGTTATTTGGGGTTCAGCTAACTGCTTCAACCCCGAAGAACCTGCCACCTGGAGGACCGACAGCTGGAAAACTTGCAGTCGGCTCGCTCTGACAGACGTGTGGTATACGTCTGCGGAACTCGGCCCGCGAAGATACTGAGCTGGGCACGTACCATGGGTGTCTTCTGCTCCATCGACTGACGCGCCACAGTCATCTCAGCAAACGTCCACGGGCAAGCTGCGTTTGGGCACAGGCCTCTTCGTCACTGAAGGTCAGGTAGCATGCCGAAGTCTTGGCAATGTTTGGTTTTTGTATGTTGACAGCAGGTGCCATTTTGCGATATTCCAAATCAGCATACAGCATACGTGATCTGATGTAGGAATGCTTGCATTGAGCAGACTTATTGGCTCTGATCGCCAATGTGCTTTTGTGAACTCAATGCAAATGGACTCAGGCTGCTTGCCTCGAATGTCCATGGGAAATGGGGCCACGATTCCCTTGGGATAATTTCTGCCAAGAATAGGGTTTTGGGGTAGATTCTACGAAAAGAATATAAAGGAACCCCACAATAGTATAGGTGATCGACAGCAATTACTGAGTCCCCTATATCACACCCTTCTGCCCGGAAGGTTCAACTCAGAAGCATACTCGGGGTGAAACGTTGAACCACAGCCGGCTAGACATGCTAAAACATGCACTCCAAGACTAGAGTAACTCAAAAAACCGAAAACCTCGCGAACCCTAAATCCAGAAAGACCAAAACTGTAACAAAGACATACCTGATCCTTCATGAAGACCTTGTAGAGCCCTGTAGAGGCATGCTACAATACGGTATACGAGTTCACATTAGGTAGTATAACAAGAGTTGAAACTCGATGGAAGTCTCATTGCTCGAGGTCGGCTCGACGTTTCCGTCCCTAAACCCTAAAACCCTAGAGCCTGGGAGAAGTCGACATGAGGGAAGTCTGCTTTCAGCTCCTGTCGAAATGCAGGCGGTTCTACAGGGTTCCATTGCGCTTCGCGAGGGGGTTCTTTATGTGTATCTGGCGTTCGGGATTTGGGGTTCAGGGTCTGGCTCCATGTAGGGTCTATATTAGGTCCTTGAAGCTGTCCTGCTGCCTTCGCACCTCCTTGAGCGTGGAGAGCAGCTCAGCGCCCACCTCGCCGTCCCACCACGCCGGCCACCGGTGCTCCCAGTTGGTGCTGCTTCGTCGCCCTGATATCCTCCTTGCTGAGATCTGGCATCCTCAATTGAAGAAGCATCTCGACCCGCTCTGGGTCCGACAGGCGGTCCGCCAGCAGCGGCAGCGCCGGACGACCTTTTGCGACCCATGCGCGCATAAGACGCTTGTGGGACGCTGACATCAGGTGTCCTGCGGTGCTGTGCTTTCACACAGCAGGCAATATCGGCCACTTCTTCCGGTCGAGGCCTGCTAGCTTCCAGTGAGTCTGTAGAGCGAATGCATGTCACGCGCATGCCCGGCTCCATGGGGAGCCACTCCAACGTCTCCGCGTTGAAGACCTTACTGCCCCCATACAGTATAGTCTATAATCGGGCTACTATTCAGATATTCAATTATTACTGAATGGGGGCCGTACCCCAGGTCTATATGAGCTTCGAGGAGGGCTTCGCTAAGTTGGATTCCTCAAGGTCTGCAGACGAGTGTCTACAAGGTTTCTATCCAGGCGCTACGTAACATGGATTCTACGGATTGAGAAGGTCTTGCAGGGTTGCACATGCTGCTCTACAGCGTGTTTGGTTCAATGGTGTAGCAGACCAATCGAGTTCTGGAATAATTAGAGTTCGGGGGTAGATTAAAACATAGTAGTATGGAAACTATGATGGGAGGGGTATTATCGTTGATCATTCCGACCACGGTTTTGGCTTTACGGTTTGGGAGACACCCCTGAAGGGCGTAAGGGTTGAAGCTAGTCGGGTCTTCGGCCAGTGTGTGTTTCTTAACCAGTATAGTCTGGGAGACCGTTTGATATGCGGGACTTCGGCAAATGCGGGAAAGGCAAGACTGCACCGGCCATTGCTGAAACTACCACCCTAAGGGTCCAAGTGCCTGATTATCATATACTCTCCGAAATAGAAACCTAGGTAACTACTCTCCTTAACCCGAGTACCCAATTATGGGATCCTTTGGACCCTTAGGGTCAGCTTTACTCTTATAAACGACCTGCGGCTTTTCGGTCCAAGGGTTTTAAAGGTTCCTTTTAGGGTTCCTTTGAGGGTCCATCCTTTACGGTTTTCTTACAGGATCTTTAAGGGTTCCTTTAAGGGATCCTTAAGGGATCTGTAAGGGTTCTCCGCAAGGGCATGAGAAGCTTCCTGCCATACCCGAGGGGTCCAAGCAACCCAATGAGCAGGTACTTGCGATTAGGTTAGAACCTAGACCCCCCCACTAATATACCCCTATTAACGGCCACAAGGACTCTATTAAAGGGTCCCTGAATGGGTGTCCTCGTACAACCTCAAAGATTAGGGGTAGACTTCAAGCAGGGTCGGAAGTAACCTAAGTGGGGTGACCATAGTTTCAAACCCCTTTACCATGTACCTATAATAGTGTAATATACCAAGTCAACCGAGTGGGTTACTCTTCGGTGTGTCATGCTTCGGTACTTAGGAGTAGTGCCCAGAAAAGTAAAACCCATAGCCGAACGAAACACAGTGTATCTGGTAAGCTATCGGCCTCTTTGTCACAGGGCATTTCCTTGCATACTGGTTCGTCTCACTGGCCCAGACACCCAGGTAAACCCTTGTAGTAACCGATCTTTGCTATTCCCACAAATCCTGAACACCATGCCGATACAGCCATCCAAACCTCAGAACCCATGAACCTTAAACCTTCCAAAACCCCCTAAGCCCTAAACCCTAAAGTCCACAACAACCCCAAACCGTCGTTGATCACGGGGAGCGCCTGGTCCGAGGGATAAAATTCCCAAATACAATATGGGCTTAGGACTTCTTCTTCTCCAAGCTCTAGTCCAACTTGGCGCTACATAAATTCAGTAACTCTTAGGCACAGGGCTTAGGGTCGGGGATGCGGGTTGTTTAGGATTTAGGGTTAGGGAGAAGCCTCCCAAATGCGATATAGGGGCCGTAAAACTGGGGTGGGGGCTTGGGGGGATATTATGCTGTAGTTTTCATGAGGAGCCCGAAGGAATTGTCTTACTGAGTTTTCCGATCCGCGTATTGCGATAAACTAGCCGTGGAGGGTCATGTTACCAAACCAAGGGGATAATTTCTAACCACCCTACCAGCACTAGGTTGCTCTAGTTGCATGCCCTTTCCATAGTAGTTCCTTTTTGGGATTACCTTATAGGATTCTATATATGAACCCTGAATAGGAACTAGTATGGAGCCTTCGGGTAAGCCGTCAGAAAAGCAAGAAGCGAACCTGCACGAAGGAGGCTCCGAGGCCCTGTGAGTTCACAGCAAACGCAAACTTAAGGTGGGTTTAGGGTTTAGTTTTTAGGGTTTAGGGTTTAGGGTTTAGGGTTTAGGGTTTAGGGGGGTTTAGGAACGAGGATACTTCTTATAACCCCGCTTGAGGTAGGGCATGTATTAATCAGGGCTTTACAATATGCTTTAAAGTGCGGCTCTGGAGTTGTCTGGATTGAACCCTGGCCCTAAACCCTACATAAGCCCTTACAAGGCCTAAACCCTAGACCCAAGAGTAGCCTAGGAAGAATAAAAAGGGTGCCCTTTTTGGTTTAAAGGGGCTTATAAGGGAACCTCAACCCTAAAAAAAGGGAATAAGGGCCTACTCTAGGTCCTAGAACCCTGAAGCCCTGAACCCCAAGCCGATAAACCACTCCCCTTCCTCGGTAGGTCGTCGGGAATCGCAAGGCTGGTACCTTGGTGCTTCTCTCCGGCATTAGGGTTTAGGGTTAAGGGGTTAGGGTTTAGGGGTTAGCGTTTAGGGTTTTCGGGTTTATGGCTTTATGGTTCCAAATTAAAAGTTTGGATTCCGGTTAAAGGCTTCATGGCTTTGCAGCTGAAACGTCTATGGTTCTGCCATGAAGGTTTATCGGGTTTGAAGCGTCGGGTTTAAACCCTAAACCCTAAACCGTCGGCTTTCAGGGTTCAGGGCCTTGTGCAAAAAGACAAAGTTACAGAGCGCATCCGGGGTTTGTGCAGGTATAGGAAATGAGGCCCGCACGTTGAAGCTGTATCTCGTCATGGGGATTAGGGACAAAATAGACAATACGACGAAGACGGCTGCATCATAAACACGCAGAGAAAGTCTATTCAAGTAAACCCTAAACCCTAAACCTAAGCCCCTAAACCCTAAACCCCTAAACCCCTCAACCCCTAAACCCTAAACTCCTCAACCCTTAAACCCCTCAACCCTAAACCCCTAAACCCTACGTAAACCCTAAACCCCTAAACCCTAAACCCCTAAACCCTACGTAAACCCTAAATAAATGGGCTCTAAGCCCTGAAGCCCGTCGTCAAAGCTCTTACCGGCCTCGGCCACCTCGATTGTTTAAATTTTTTTTACCAAAAGGGTCTACAGTAGAAGCCAGAAAGTTGGAACATCGGTATCCTCATGCCCTTAGAGTAAAGTATAAGGGATCCTAGCACTAATCCTCCTAAATTCATGTTCCAACTTTCTGGCTTCTACTGTAGGTTAGGTACTGTCCCCATACAGTAAGAGTCTATGATAGGGCTACTATTAAGGTCCTAATATATCCGCATTATGAATACTATTCAACTGTTACTGGGGGAGGCCGTACCCAAGGTTTAGGGCCGATATAGGGGCCTTAACAATTAGAACAGAGGTTGGGGCCCAGTATATTATAATTATCATCTTTTTTGGTCTTGAGAGGGTATTACTGCTGATACAAATCGCACAGGGCCGACTACACTAGACTATTGGCAAAACTGTTCAGCAAGGCAGAGATTCAAAGGGGAAAAGAAGGGACCCTTAATGGGGACCCCTACCCTATAATTAATGGGCTATATAATGGGTATATCATAGCTATATTAAGGGTATGTAGGGGTCCTTATTAAGGGTCCCTCCTTTTACCCTTGGAGAGAACGATTACGTCAGACAGAATGGCCTTGCCATGAGGATCTAACATATCGGCCCTGAGACTCATGCCAAACCCTGTCCTGTGACAACTCTTACGGTTTTCTCCGCCTTACCTTACCACATCATAAATTTAGAGATCCCAATACCCCTTAATTAAGGAATATATCCTTAAATCATAAGATTAAGCCCCTAGTATTTGACGCATACTCCTTAATTAAGAGGTATTGGGTGCTCTGGGAAACGATCCCCTCAGAATATGCTTGGAAACTGAACTGCATGTTGCATGCTGCCACGGAGACCAACTCTGAGTCTGCATCCACAGTGCGAGGTCTAGTAAAGCGGGCGTTGCCGCAGGCGAATTGTACACATAAGGAGATCCTCAGTGTATTCGCGCAGCTCCGCAGCATCCCAACGGTGGTCATGGAAGTCGAAATCCGCTAAGGAGTGTGTAACAACTCACCTGCCGAATGGACTAGCCCCGAAAATGGATGGCGCTCAAGCAGGCGACGACCGATGCCCGACCACTGGTGCAATTCTCCTCCAAAACGCCCTAAACCTCAAAGCGCCCTAAGCTCTAAACTAAAACCCTAAAGCCTATCCTAAAACCCAAAACCCTATCCTAAACCTCAACGCGCCCTATAAGCTCTAAACCCTAAAACCCTGAAAACCCTGAATCCCCCCCTAAACTTTAGCCCTTCAAGGAGCCCTTGAAGGAGCACTTCCAGGATCCCTTAAAGGAACCCTCAAAGGAACCCTTAAAGGTCTACCCCTTAGAAGGGGCCCCACCCTGTAATAGTGGTATAATAGGAATATAATAGGGCCCTAATATAATCCTTATAGTCACTATTACAGGGTGGGGCCCCTTCTAAACTATACTGAACTTAGAACCCTAGCAGAAATTCTAACTTTCGCTGTTTCTTACAAATTATAATAACCAAAAATTGAAAGTTCTTTCTAAGTACCCCTAAGCAAAGGATACCCCCCCCAAAAAAAACTGTGAGGCCGCTGCTGCTTCCCACAGAACTCGCGCAGCGCCTGCTGCGAAGGACCCGCTTTTTTCTTGCAAAGCTCCACATGGACCCTAAGAGGGTTCTAGGGGTTAGGGTTATATAAGAGGGCTCTGGGGGTAACCCTAAACCCTAAACCCTAAACCCTAAATTAGGGTTTAGAGCCTTCAGACTGAAGGTTTAGGGCTTACATATGAGTGGTTGTCAAAATTAGGGTCCCTTGTTGGGACTCTATTACTAAAGTACGGCACCTACTATTTAGGGTACCCAAAAAGGGGCCATAATTTTGACAACTGCCCGCATGAACCCTAAGAGGATTCTAGGGGTTAGGGGTTTAGAGGGTTTTGGCTTGGGGTTTAGGGTTTAGAGGGTTTTGGCTTAGGGTTTATAGGGTTTAGGGGTTAGGGTTTAGAGGGTTTCGGCTTAGGGTTTATAGGGTTTAGAGGGTTTTGGTTTAAGGGTTAGGGTGGTAGGGTGTAGGGTTTTGGCTTAGGGTTTAGGGTTTTGGTTTATAGGGGCTGGGGTGGTAGTGTTTAGGAGATTCAGGCTCTGGGGTTTACCTGGACTCCCGAAGTGGCTGAAGGGTTTAAACTTCCTGGTTCAGGGTACGTTCATGTTTATGGCTCAGGTTCTGTTAGGGTTTAGCCTGGCGGGTAGGCTTCTGGCGTAGCGTAGAGCTTAAGGTTTTGCTTCTGTGGACTGATGTCAGCATGTCTGTAGACACCGGTTTGGAAAACTCTCTTCCTAGACATGAGGCCTTTCCGCAACCTCTCAATCTCCGAAGCCCGATGTTACCTAGCCGTTGCGTTCACCGCTAAGTCTAGGGAACTACGGTTGATGATGTAAATCCTGAATTAGCTTAAGGACCCTAAACCATGGGAATTATGGTATATTCCTTATTATGGGTAATGCAGGGTTTACATCATCAACCGTAGTAACCTAGGATCCCCAGAGCCTTGGGATAAAAAGGGCTGCCTTTTTGGTATCGGGTACTTGGGGGATCCTGGGACTTAGTAACGAAGGTTATAAGTACCCTAATTGGGGTTATAAGTAATTATAACTACAGTTACCCTATTTATAACCCCAATTACCAAGTCCCATGATCCTCCAAGTAGTTGTGTAAGGAATCTAAGACCACAAAAAAGGAACAAAGGCCCACTAACAGACCTAGCAATAGTGTTCGCCTCGGCATGGGCCGAAGCTGTCAGTTTCTTTTTGGTTTCCTGTTCCCCCTCCGAACCTCCTTCCCCTCTCTTAATCCACTCCCCGGTGATCCCCCCAGCCGCCCTAACTGCCCAACCCCCCGCCCCTACCAAAAATGAAAGGCCCACTTGCAATTCATGGCAAAACCGACAAATGCGATGCCCGTGGGCCGAGGCGGATTCCCTTATGGTCCCTATGCTGGCCATCTTTTAAGATACCCTGAACCTGTATTCGATTTACCGAGGCTCCTATGCTACAGCTCTCAGATGAATTGGTTATATGTAGTTATGGCTATAGCTACCTTATTTAGAACCCTAGTTTCTAAGTTCCATGATTCTCTAAGTATGGTGCGGCAAGGGGGACGAACTATCAGCCTATCAGTCATTACTCCGACCTGCATAGTATCACAATCCAAACTGACAGCCTTTCCCGTACTTTCTGACACGCATTTCAGGTTTAGGGAGATCTTCAAGACTCAATGAACTGCCTGGAGAAACACAATTATGCAGGAATAAACAGACTGTAATCATGCGATCCTACACCGTGGGGGGGTGGGGGGGCGGGGGGAAATTGGGAACACAGATGAGACCACGCCAAACATGCAAAAAAAAGGCTTAAATCGGAGAACTAAAGTAACTTAACTAAACATAAAGCCACAACTCCTAAGCCCCAAACTCCTAAACCCTAAACTCTTGAATCCAGATAGCAACAGTCCCTAAACCCACCTTAACCTCTAAACCCCTAGACCCTACAGTACTTAGAGGCCAGGGGACTTTGCAACTAGAGTTATCGATCAGTTCACTAAAGTCATAACTACTCATAACCCCAATTAACCCACTTAAGACCTTGCTTACCAAGTCTCCTGATCCTCCCAGCAGACCCCAATCTCAGCGTCGCGGAGACATAGGTCTAATGATATGCGGAACCAACCGTAAACCCTTCAACCCGAACTCTAAACCAGCCTCCACAGCATGCAACTTGGGTCCGCCGGGCTCATCACAGCCGAAGACCTAAGCACGAGCTCTTCGGTTTGAGCTTTAAAAGTTTCGCGTCTAGGGCTCTAGGTGTTTCGGCTTTAAGGTTCAAGGGTTTACAGTAGAAGCCAGAAAGTTGGAGTATCATTATCGTAACCCCTTTAAGGTAAACTATAGGGGATCCTACCATGAAACCATATTCCAACTTTCTGGAGTTCCCTTTAACCCCTAAACCATCCTAAACCTTCGTTCTGAGGCCCCGAACTTTCTGGCGTTCCCTTTAAGGGATCAGGGTTTAGGGCTTTAAGGATTTGGGTTTCAGTGGTGCGGGCCGAAGATCTTGGGTGGCAGAGTCGGCTCTGAGGCTTGGGCTTCTCGGCTTTTGTGCCCAGACCTTCCAAAATCCCTTAATTAAGGAATAGACCTTAAATTATAGTAGGATCCCTAATATCATTTAAGGTATATTCCTTAATTAAGGGCTTTTGGAAGGTCTGGGTGGTTTAGGGCGTTCAGGGTTTGGGGGCTTATAAAGTTGCGGCCCCCGAAGCTATCAAACTGCCATCCACATAAGAGTGGTCCCTAGGCTAGAGGGCCTCCTTGAAGCCGGAACTAGGGGTCGATTTCAACACTTCCCCAAACATTAAAGCCCTTTACTACACAACAAGGGAGCTGAAACAATTGTCCCAAATCCATACCTATAGCAAGTTAGTCAAGCAAAGGTGCCAAGAATGATAGAGAGGTAGCCACAATATGACGTCAGGACACTTGAAGCTGAGGTCTACCCCCGAACAAAAACAAAAAACAATGTACCACAGAAGTACCTACTTGACCAGAAAATTTCATGAAGCCCTAAACCCTAGACCACTCCTTAAATGAAATGCTTCAGATCTATTCCTTATGCCAGAATCCTGAGAAAAGCACGTGAAAACCAACCCAAGGTTAAGATATCACAGAACCCTCTCCTTGAGCAAGCCAATATCATAGGGATCCTTAGGGGTGTAGGGGGAGGGGGGGTAGGGGGCCTTAAGGCCCATAATAAGGACTAATAAGGCCTATGCCTATTTAAGGAAATATAGTCCCCTACACCCCTCCCCCCTACACCCCTAAGGATCCCTATGACAATAAGTCTGGGAACCCCCCCAAACCTTAAGAATAGGGTTTTGGGGGAACCATGATGCTATACTTACAATAAGGAACCCCCAGAAAATAATACTGGTAATTACTGAGGCCTCTTTATGGGGGCACCCTTTTCTAAAACCGGCAGGTCTTGGGCCCTGTCAGCTGTTGCTGTTTGCAGAGCTCGGGTCAGCGGAGAGGCGGCGACAATATCAACCTAGGCTGTGGAGCCTTGGGGGTTTGGAGGACTAAACCCTAAGCTTTAGCCAGCAATTGTGGTTTAGATGCTTTCCTTGTCGTTTACATAGGGATTTGTGGAAGCCCCGAAACCACCGGCAAAGGAAAGGGAAATCCATGTTTAGGGATTTGTGGTGCTCCAAATCTTTTGTCTGGGGATTTCGAAAACCCTAAACCCTAAACCCTAAACCCTAAACCCTAAACCCTAAACCCTAAACCCTAAACCCTAAACCCTAGATCCACTTGCTAGGTTGGCCCTGTAAAGCCTCACAAGCTCTTCGCACATAAGACAATACGGCTGATGATATAAATCCCGCATTACCTTAAGGACCCTAGACTATGGGAATTATGGTATATTCCTCATATAAATCCTGCATTACCTTAAGGACCCTAAACTATGGGAATTATGGTATATTCCTCATTATGGGTAATGCAAGATTTATATCATCAACCGTATCCTGTATGCCTGCCTAGCTTGTCGGTTGAGGGGATGCAATATAGGGGCCTTCAAAAATAAAATTAGGGTTTTGGGGCCCATTATGCTATACCTACAATAATGAACCCCCTAAATAGTAAGGCTCCGAAAAAGATACACTATAACAGTAATAAGGACCCCCCCGTAAAGAGTAAGGCTCCGAAAAAGAACGTCAGTAAACGGGCAACCTGGCAACCTCGACTTTGGCAGATCCTGGGTGAAGCTAGGGTTTTACTTCCTGGATATCCATGGGATAAAGTGTACGAAGCTTCGGGTTAAGGGTTTAGGGTATAGGGCTTAGGGTTTAGGGGTTTAGGGGTCAGGGTTCGTAGGGTTTAGAAATATGACTAAACTATAAGAGGCCCAACAGTTGAAAAGCTTGGTTTTGGACCAACAGTGCTCTGGGGCGAGGGTAGTGGCCCAGTCCGATGCGTAGGCGGAGAATTTAGACCAAGCATAGCCGACCCCAGTGGCTCGGCTGCCCTGGGACAAGCTGTTCAGGATGGCTGGGAGATCGCTCAGCCCCCGGCCATAGTGTTCAATGTCATCCACATAGCATCACCATGCAGTCTTCCCACACATAGGCCAACAGGTACGCACTGGGACGTGCCGGATTCGTAGCATCCGAAGTGTTCTTCGACCGCGTCGTATCGTCGGCAGTCATGACCTCCTCGTCGTTGAAGACCTCTCGCCCTGATCACTGAGCAAATGCTGTATCGCCGCACGATCCACCCTTGTGTTGCACGATCTTGTCCCACCATGTGATGTCGCTAGGCCGCCAGGGGTTGCTTCACTGGCCAACCCCACCCGTGAGCACCAAACCCTAAAGCACAAATCCTCAACACCGAAGACATAAACCTCGACCCTGAGCCCTAAATTCCCTAAACCCTACATACTACACCCTGAACCGCCTGAGTGGCTGTGGAAGGCTTGGATCACCAATTTCTGTTTGGATGGATCAGGTAG
This sequence comes from Symbiodinium sp. CCMP2592, assembly GCA_905221615.1. Classification (NCBI taxonomy): domain Eukaryota; class Dinophyceae; order Suessiales; family Symbiodiniaceae; genus Symbiodinium; species Symbiodinium sp. CCMP2592. The sequence goes on from CAJNDT010005602.1 coordinate 20,310, forward strand.
GGGCTGAAACTTTCAAATGAAACGGATGCCGAGCTTGGGAGCCGTGGCACCACAAAGACTGTCAATTCATTAGAGGACGCGTCCAGACAGTCTGTCAGCGTCTGCAATCTGATCCCCAAGCTCTGAAGGCTGCTGCAAGCATACACCACACACTAAAATTGTTTCCACCCATATACAACTCTACAAAAACATTGTAAGTCCTTACAAATAATTGCCCTATACTTCAAGAACTGTCCTAATGAAGGCCCTGAAACCCTAAAACCCTCAACTCTAAGATTCGATTGCGCGGCTTTGGGCACTGAAGCACGGAGGGCTCGCGCCTGCAGCGATAGCGGGGAGTGCTTGGGATCGGGAGCAGGGTTCAGGGTTTAAGGATTTAGGGTTGAGGGTTTAAGGGTTTAGGGCGATTATAGGGCTTAGACTTTAGGTTCGAGGCTTAACGGTTCAAATTTTTAATTTTGGATGTTTAGTGTTTAGGGCTGAGGGTCCAGCGTTTAGTGTGTAAGGCTTAGGGACTGGGGGCTGAAGCTTCAGGATGCAGGGTTTAGGATTTGAGGATTCCCTAAGGGATCTTTTGGGTTCCTTTGAGGGATCTATAAGGGTTTATGTAAGGGATCTATAGGAGTTCGATAAAGGGCTTAGGGTTTAAAGTTTCCGAATATGAGGGGTACCTTAGGGTTCCTTTAAAGGGTCACTATAAGGGTTCCTTAAAGGGTTTAGGATTTGAGGATTCCGGGTTGGTGCAGGTGGGCAAAGCCGAGGTTAGGGCGTAGGATGGATTTACATAAAGGGAACTCCAGAAAGTTGGAATATGGATTAATGGTAGGATCCCCTATGATTTACCTTAAAGGGGTTACGATAATGATATTCCAACTTTCTGGCTTCTACTGTAGGGTTTGAGGATGGCTTGGGTTCAGGATAGTAAGTAATTAGTAACGTGGGTAACCTCCGGGCTTGGAGCCTTCCTTCGGGGGCTTCGGGGGTATTGGGAAGTCGTTAGTCGTTAGTTTAGGGTTTAGGGTTTAGGGTTTAGGGTTTAGGGTTTAGGGTTTAGGGTTTAGGGTTTAGGGTAGAGAGGCACAGAAAAGGAAAAGGTACCGGAACCCCCAAGAGGATCCCACTTACACCACTCCTAGCTCTAGTTACTACCTACTTACCATGTCCCTCTGGGGTCCACAGAGTCTACCGCGTCTGCTGCTTGCTTCGGGATAGACAAAGAGGGATACTGAACAAGTATACAGTGCTCCTTTTTCTGACCTCGGTCTAACATGCAGGTCTGAAAAATAGTCATAACATCCGCTTCGCGTCCCACTTCGATATACCCACGAAGCCATCTGCCTAGCATTCAAACCCTTAACCCTAAACCTTAAACTCTAAACTCTACATTAAATGGCTCCCTTCACGAGAGCTGAGCCAAACGACGGGCCTGCTCCAGCCCCTTCTCAGATAAGCGCGAGTCGAAGTATTGCATGTCCTTGCTCAGGCTTCTTGGGGATGTCTGGGGCTGGGGTTTACTTGGAACATCATGGGACTTACTAAGTATGGTTATAAGTTATAAGTACCTTTATTGGGGTTATAAGTAGTTATAAGCACAGTTACCCTAATAATAACCTTAGTTACTAAGTCCCATGATCCTTTAAGTAGGGTTTAGGGTTTAAGAGTTAAGGGTTCAAGGCTTGGGGTACTTTGGATTTAGGCTTTGAGGTCTGTTGGTGGAGGACCGGTAGTTCACGCCAAGACTTGTGGTGCCTAGTCCGGGAGCTGGTAGACTTAGCCTAAACCCTTGCTTTTGATTGTTCTAGCTGTGGAGGAGTAGCTCCAAATACAATAGGAAGACAGGGGACTACTAGGTACTGCTTGGGAACTGAGCCGTGTTCGTTTCAAGCTTCAAAAGGCGTGGATATCCATAGCCGTACGTGTAGCATAAGCAGAAGAACCTGTCCGGCTTCCTACAGGAACTAAGCAAAGTAACTTTTTGCGCGACCTTCTAGGAGTCCTTGGGATGTCCCGGAGATATCCTAGAGGACCCTAGCCAACCATACACCTCAAGACTCGAAAACATCAGTGTCGGTCAGTACACGCTGAACCTCGCAAAATGCCTACTCGCTTGACACTCCGAACTCCCGAAACCCTCAACTGGGCGCTTAAGCATAAGGACCTCCCATGGAGGGGTTTCTGGAAACCGCTTCACGAGGGCTTGTTTGATGGCCCAACTTTCCCCAAGTGCCTGTCGCACGGCCTTCTTGCGCGGATCGTCCTCAGCCATCCGGCGGTCTTTGATGCATTAGGTTCAGGGCTTAAGCTTCATCTGCAGGGTCCTAAGCAAGCACCCCTGTGTATTCCTATAAACACCTCTAAAGATACATATACATGCTAAAATACACCTGAGCAAAAACAAATATATATATATATATATATATATGTATATATCCATGCAGGCGCAATCCTGCGTCAAAAGGCTGAACCCGGGTTTAGGGATTAAGGGAGTCAGGGTTTAAGGATTTAGGGTTGAAATGTTGAAGGTCTGCGGCTTAAGGTTGATATTGGAGCCTACGTATTTTGTACAAACATCCCGCCATCGTTCGTATATATACTTACACGCCAATGTCCACGAAAACACTCGTCCAATTATTAAGGTCCCCGTAGTTTCGACGGTAGCTGCAAGCAATGGTTGGCAGGTTGATGCGGGATTCGTTTTTCCAAGACCGGACCCTCACCTAAACCGAAAGAGCATCTCCAGCTGATGGTTCGGAAGGTGCACCTCGCATTTGGAACGCATGTGATGCCCGCAGGCTATGTCGAGTTCGTTGATGACGATTTCTTCACATAGAAGACTCCTCCGACACCATCCCCGTTTGTGATCGGCGGCGAACGAAATGCATGGCCACATCTACCCGCTCCGTGCCCACTTTGTGCACGATCGGGCCTGCACGGAGCTGCAGCGACGATGGTCGGCGCTTGCTGTGGTCCGAGTCCTGTTCCCATCATTCACGGACGCTGGTCCCAGTCAACACTGCGCTAGGGCTCATTGCGCAACCTGCAGGCCAAAACCCTGTAAACCCTTAAACCACCTTGTTAACAAAATCTCACTCAATGCCAGACCCTGAAAAAAAAGACCCTGAACCCTACACGACCCTCCCCGAAATTCCACCTCCAGCCGCAAACCAAACGGCAGGTTGTAGAGGTTGTTATAGGGTTTAGGGTTTAGGGTTTAGGGTTATGCCAATCAGTTCGGGTTAGGGTACAGTCGCCACAGCGAAACCTTCCACCACCAACCTTCTAAGCCCTACAAGAACTCTTAAATGTAAAAATATCCTAAGCACCCTGATGCTGAATGAATCCTTACAGATGGAGTTTATCGAAACCTAAACTCCTTCTAGACACGTTAGGGCCCAAGAGGCCTTTGCAAAGACGCGGCCTGCAGCGTTGACCAGAGCCTTCGCCGGTGAGCAGCTATCAGGGGTTTGCCAAGAAAAAACCCTAGCATTTAGGGTACAGGCCCAACTAATTACCATCATGGTTTATGTAGGGTTTAGCGGCCCAACCACTTACCATCATGGTTAAGGGTTTAAGGTTGAGGCCTCTCCTTGTTTAGTGTCTAGAGTATAGGCCCAACTACCAAGGTGTCAGTGCTTTGCAAAGGCTTGAAGGGGTTCTTGACTTCTCAAGGCGCTCTCTGTACACATGTAATATATATATATATATATATACATATATATATATGTTTATACATAGATGTGTATATGTATATGTATATATATATATATATATATGGTACCCCCCCCAAAGACCAAGGTTTCTGTATGAGCTTTAGATACAAACCTACTTACACTAGCCGATAGTCGTTGGTCTTTGAGGGGCCAGGGGGCCAATAACAACCCTGCTAAGGTGTAGGGACAAACATGCATGACACAACCCCCTTGTGGTTTTCATACAAGCCTGCATACAATAATCCTTATAGCTTTTCCTGTCGCACATTCCAGGAGGCCTACTGAATTCAATAGGCCCTATTGAATTCAATAGGCCTTCTGGATTGAAGGTTGAAGATGCCCTCGAAAAGTTTCCTGTGAGATCTTCAATCTTCAATCCGGGAGGCCTATTGAGTTCAATATGCCCTATTGAACTCAATAGGGTTTATCTTGAAATCGATCATGAGGGCCGTACGTGGAAGTGTGAAAATTGGGTTCAGGGGTCAAAGTCTACCGCTGCGTTTGCGTACTTTTGGAGTACACGCATATGGGCTTTAAGGGCTATGAAGAGAAAGTCATCAACTAGACGTATGATACTACCTTTAAGCTTCCCTAAACGTACTCTTTTGAATTACGCCCAGCTTAAATTCAAACAACACTACTAGTTTTATGCAGCAAATGCAGTTGGAATACTAAGAATATAATCGAGGGCTCAATCTATCGAACTGTATACTACTGAGGTATCAACAGCACATACTTTAACATCCATGTAGCTAGCAATCTATGCATGAATGCATATGTTCGATTCAATTATTGGAAAGACTACTAAATGCACCGTATTATTATAATACTTAGAACTGATTTGACATAGGTAAATAAACACTCCGCCTAAATAGGTCCGAGGATCTGGCCTATCCAGCTGTTTGCGTACTTGTGACAATAATATTCTACAGCTATATACTGAGCTACATCTTCATATAAGTATAACGTTGTCCCTACAGGCACTACTGTGAATATATTGCTTTCTGAGTTCTAATTAATCAGCAGACAGCAAACCCTCTATGCTATTCTTATATATACATCTGACGATTCTTAGCTCAGCAAGCCCTGTGTTTGAATTGATCCGAGGATTCATATCAATCTAACCAATCATCTAAATAATAACATACAGAAAGATATTGTTTCTGCAGTCAGTAATCCGTATAAGAATGTCCTTGTCCCTGGGTGTAGTGATATCATATGAAGCATTATAGATATAGTTTTCTGTCTGTTCGTGTTAACTGGCAAAACACTTCATGAATAGCTTAGTTGTAGAGAGATCTTCAGGCTGTTTGGCTCCTATTCAAAACTAGAGCTTCCAAGGTTCTACTATACTGCTTCTATTAAGCAGCTATCTGGGTAAATCGCAACAAGGAATCTCAAGCCATATTATTAGCCATTAGCAGTTGACAGACCCTGTAAATTCGATTGTATAGCCAATTGCTGAGTACTTAACCTTATTTTTCCAAGAATGAAATGGCGCATGCTAAATGGTAGCACTGAGATCTTTTACTCAATAGGCATGTTTAAGCTATAAGACTATATGCTTGATATCTCAAACATATAGTCTAAGAATACATGTCTTTGTAGGGCCACGTCTGTAGTAATTAACAAACCCCGGAAGTTCAATTCTATATTCCGCTGGCAAATAGTTAACCTTTTCTTTGCGCATACAATAAATGGTACACATTAAACGATGGCATCGAGGTACTATGCTTGGTAGTTGTTTTTAAACGTTACAAGTAGCTTGATTTCTTAAAACCAATAGTATAAGAATAAATGTGTTTGTGGAGTTGACCACATACTACAACTGAAGCTAATAAAGCACACGGCATGGGGCGAGTTTTCCATACGAAGTAAGCCGTCAACAGAATATGTCACTTGAATGGAAAGCGTTTTGGTCGTGATCGCGCTTAGAATGGCTCTAGGCGAGAAAACCAAAAAACAATACCAACAAAAAAAACAAAAAACAATACCACCTAAAACAAAAAAACACTACCACAAAAGCATCATTTCAGTACTCTTCCAGAATAGCATTAGAATTATATATTAATGGGAGTACCCACCAATGTTCTTATCTGAAAACCTTGGTCTTTGGGGGGGGGGGGGTAGCATATATATGGTGCCGCGTCGCCGCGTCGCAGGCCCCCCCCCCCCCACCCCCCATGGTATGCCCCCCCGCCCCCCCCCGAAGCCAGGCGTCTCGTCCCATCAGGCCAAACAGTCACACGTCATCCGCGTAACTCCCCCCCAAGCCAGGCCTGCCCTCTCGCCACGGCAGGGGCGGGAGGGAAAATCCACAACAGTGGAACAGTGGAACCACAAGACGGCGAACCACAGGGGTGGGGTGGGGAAGGATAATCCACACAGGGAACCACCGGGCGCCTTCCCTTCCCCTCTCTTCGAATACAAATGAGAATGTTGCGCACAATGATGTTGATGTGCTAGTCCCAGTGTGGCTGTTGGTGGTACCTTTACTCTTATGTTGCTCCGGGCTTCGGCACCGCATGTTCATTGCTTTATCTAGTTAAAACCGTGCTTGGCTTGTGATGTTCTTGCGAAAACTGGATCGACCGTTGTCATTCCAAGCCAAGTTACGGTTGGGTTCGCTACAAGTAAGCTTGAGCACGTGTTTGAATGGTTTTCATTCGGGACTTTTGAGCAAGGGACCGGAGGAGAGTGCGGATGGGGATCATGACCACCATCTTCGACATCATCATCACCATCATATTCATCACCATCATTGGCTTTGGAGCTCAGGGCAGGTCGGAGTTCAATAGACCTGTATCACATCCTACGGTCATGGACGGGGGCTTAGCCGACCGCAACCAAGGGGCAGGGGGGGAACCCACACCACAGGGAACCACAGGGGGGGAGGGGGGTATACCATGGGGTGGGGCGGGAGGGGGGGGCCTAGCAGCGCTGCACCATATATATATATATATATATATATATATATATATACAGATGTAAATACATACATACACAGCACGAGAAAGAAAGGTGTTTATGTGATGTAGGCTTCAGAATATGTCAAGGATCAGGGGACACCGGAGGTGTCTTGTAAGTTCTATCAACACACTTATACACGGCCTGACGGGGGCTATCTTGATCTGAGCCCGGCTTGCAATCCACCGACAACCTTTGAGTCAAGATGTTCGGGGCCAGGGTGCTGGGCTGCCGGGGGGGGGTGGGGGGGGGGGAATTCTTTTCCTGGTTTTTGCATGGTACATAGTGACGTAGCTATCAAGTGGATGTCAACCTCAGCTATCCATGTACCCCTTTGCTAAGCTTAGCTTCCTGGCTTGCAGTCGGATTCAAAGCTGGGAGATCATACCTTAACGGTACTACTTACAAGGACGAAAATTACGTATGTTCAACCTCCAAGAACCTCTAAGTACAGTGTCAGATCCTTCGCCGCAGATCTAACTATGATCTAACCTTAACGGCTTAAAACGACGGCCCATAACCTTATGCGAACGCTGAAGGTTCTACATAGTTAGCCCCAGTATCCAGCTTGACCCATGGGGCCCTGCATTAGTCGGGCCCTCATCGGTTTCATTCAACTCATGCTTGGATAGGACCCTGATGAACTAAAACAAAAAACGATAGACATATATATATATATATATATATATATATATATACATATATATGTACATGCACCATAATCCACAGGAGAGTGTGTATATGTATATGTATATATATATATATATATGCGCACACACTCTTAATTATTTGTACTTGAAAAAGTATATGTGCGCAAGTGTACACACACACACGACAACTTCAACCTGGGCGAAAACCTGAAACGTAAAGACGCGGAGCCCTAAACTGGAGAATGAAATTAGAAGCGAGCTGTGGGAGCTATGTTAATCCAATTCCCCTAAATCCTAAACCCAAGGGAATACGATGGGAAATCATTGCGGCTTCCATATATTATGGGCAGGCGTCGACCTTGCCTGCCCAATGCATTGAGAAAGGGCGTGAGGCCCCAACAATACTCGCAACCCAGTGCGAATTTGTTTTGGTGAAAATTCACGAAAGACAACCGGCCAATTTCTCGGTATAAAAACAATTGTGAGCTCGATGATGCCGTAAACGAACGAGGAACGGACACATAGACATATATCTATCTACCTACCGATCGATCTATCCATCTATAGTCGATACCGATATCTGTACATACCCCTTTCATGTGTCTACGCAAACTATTTGCGAGCCCACTGAAGGCCCCTAAACCCTAAACCCAAAGCCCTAAAACGCCTTAAACCCCAAATCCCAAAGCTTCATCCCTAACCCCAAAGCCCTAAACCCCTAAACCCTGAACCCCTAAACCCAAAGCCCTAACCTAACACCCTACCTGTAGCCGAAAAGACCTACCTTTTTAAGGAGCTATATATCGAAACCACAATAAGGAAACCTAAAGAGGTAGGTCTTTCCGGCTACAGGTAAGCCCTACTTGGAGGATCATGGGACTTAGTAACTAGGGTTATAAGTAAGGCAACTATAGTTATAATTACTTATAACCCCAATTAGGGTACCTATAACCCTAGTTACTAGGTCCCATGATCCTCCCAAGTAGACCCTAAACCCTAAACTAAACCCTATAGATCCCTTGAAGGAACCCTAACCCTATAGATCCCTTTAAGGAGCCCTTTAAGAAGCCTTACTAAGTCCCATGACCCTCCAAGTACCCCACCTCTCCGTGGCGGATGAAGTACACCCACTTCCGACCTCGGAGTCGCTACTTGGAGGATCAGGGGACTTAGTAAGGGTTCTTAAAGGGCTCCTTAAAGGGATCTATAGAGGGTACTATAAGGGTTTAGGGTTTAGGGTCTACTACTTGGAGGATCTAGTAGGCAAGGTTACAAGGGTTCTATGCCAAAAGGGCTCCATTAAGGGTCCTTTAAATTAAAAGGGCTCTTTATGGGTTTAGGGTTTAAGGTTTGGGGTTTAGGCTAGGTGCCGTATTATATCAGGGACCCCAAAATGGATCCTAATGTTGACAACTACCCATGTACTGCCACTGCAAAGCTCAGGGTCGGAGGCTTTAGGGTTCAGGGAGCCATAGAGCAAGGGTTACTTGGAGGATCAGGGGACTTAGTAAGGGTTCTTAAAGGGCTCCTTAAAGGGATCTATAGGGTTGGGGTTCCTTAAAGGGATCTATAGGGTTTAGTTTGTTAGGGTTTGGGTCTACTTGGAGGATCAGGGGACTTAGTAAGTAAGGTTATAAGTACCCTGATTGCGGTTATAAGTAATAATAACTGTAGTTACCCTAATAGTTGGCTGGGATGTGGACGGCGTCCAGGTCGAGTAGCTTCAAACCCGGCCGCCAGTGTTGGTCCTGCCGGGCAGGATCTCGGATGTAGAGCTCATGGGGGCTCAGATGGTAATGGGCTCAGGGTTTAAGGTTTAGGGGTAGAGCATAAAACTTTTACCATAAAACGGCCCCGCTAAAGGCAGCGTGAGGTCAATGTATATACTGGGCCCTTAAGGTAACGTGGACTCCTGATTAACCCACCCAGCCTAATAGTAGTAACGATGACACCAGGAATCCGATACACAACATTTCAGAATTGAGATGTGCTAGTAAAGAACGGGTATAAGTTCAAGGTTTAGGGTTTTGAGCCGGGTCACCATTCATTGATCCGCGAGCACCTATGCATTGATCTAATGATTTGGGATCGAGGGAACTTTCAGGTTGTCAGTATGTCTTGCTGAAGCCTTCTGGGACATTATGGGTGACTGTAACCCTAAGGCTCAAAATAGCCCAAAAGCCTGATATAGTATGGTCTTTGGGCTCAAAAGCCTTAAAATATGAGTCCTTAGATCCCTAAACCCTTAACCCTATAGATCCCTTTAAAGGACCCCTATATAGATCCCTTTAAAGGAACCCTATATGAGCGCTTAGAGCCGAAAATGGGAGACCGTCGAAAGCATGAACGCAGTTTCCCCAGGCCTCTTCATCTCTGACACCTTGCACGCTAAACCCTGCTTGGAGAATCAAGGGACTTAGCAAGTAAGGTTATAAGTACCCTAATTGGGGTTATAAGGAATTATAAGTACAGTTGCCTTATTTATAACACTATAGTTACTATTTCACATGATCCTTTGAGTGCTAACTCCAAAGCATGCACCCTAAAACTGCGAACCTGCTAAGTCTACACTGAGCAGACTGGTCTCTTAAGTGCCCAAAAGACACAGCCTGAACATGTACCTCAAGGATCTCAGACCTTCCAAAACCCCTTAATTAAGGAATATACCTTAAATCATATTAAGGGTCCTACTCTAAGTTACGGGGTGTATTCCTTGATTAATGGGTTTTGGAAGGTCTGGGATCATGGGACTTAGTAACTAGGGTTATAAAGAAGGTAACTATACTCATAATTACTTATAGCCCCAATTAGGGTACTTGTAACCTTACTTACTAAGTCCCCTGATCCTCCAAGTATCACTACACTTTATGTTGGCACAGAACTGTAACAGGATCACATCTATAATGCAATAATCTTGACTAACTGCAGTACATTCCCAGAACCCTTAACCCTGAAGGTCTACACCACTAAACTCCAATCTCTCAACACCCCAGATCTGTACAGAACATGAGAGTAGTTATTTAAAGTAGGGTCCCTTTTAGGGTCCTTGTTATATGACTACCGCAATTTGGGACTTAAAACGGGACACTGATTTCGAGAGCTACCCTAAACCCTAAACCCGATACCCTGAACCCTAATGCCGAAACCCCTACACCCTAAAACCCTAAACCCTAAAATCCCCAAACCCTAAAACCCCCAAACCCCAACCTTCACCCTAGGCCCTAAACCCTAAACCCCTAAACCCCTAAACCCTAAACCCGAAACCCCTGAACCCCAAAAACCATGAAACCCTAAAACCCCCAAACCCCAACCTTCAGTCCAAGGGTAAGAGGAGGGACTCTTACTAAGGACCCCTAGGTATATACCCATTATATGGCTATTATATACCCAGTATATGGCCCATTATAGGGTAGGCTTCCCCATTAAGGATCCCTCCTTTTCCCCTTTGATACACCCTAAACCCTAAACCCTTTAGAGAATCCTTATAGATCCCGTTAAGGAACCCTATATAAGGGTCCCCTTTGATACACCCTAAACCCCAACCTTCAGTCCTGAAGACCTGGGCAAAGCAGTATCTTGGCGACCTTGCCAGCTCTTCCCTTGCGGCCTCGGCGGCGGAGGAGCGTTTCCGCAAATAGGGGACCCTAATATAGCACCCTAAATAGTAGGATTCTTAACCCTGAAAGTCCAAGTACTCCCTATTATAGGACTTTGGGTCCATTTTGGGTACCAAAAGCCATAAAGAAGGACTACTTGGACCCTTAGGCTACTCTTAGGGCAAGATAAGTAAATACCCCCCTAATTTTCGGAAACTCCCAAATGGACTTAGAGATTTCATCCCCCAAAACCTGCCACCATACCGAGAATCCTTCGACCTCAACGCCCGCATGTCCGAACACGCTAAACTTCAAGCAATATTCTCTGAGACATTAGGGTTTAGGGCTTAGTTTTTTTTTTGAGGGCTTAGGGTTTGGGGGTTTGGGGTTTAGGGCTTAGGGTTTTTCATGAAGGGCTTAGGGTTTAGGGATTTGGGGTTGAATAAACTTTACCCTAATAGCAACGGCAAGACAAGACCTCGAGGCCTTTGGGGGCTTACGATTAAGGGTGTCATGTAAAGGCCTAATTTTGGGGGGCACCTTGTACTTGAAATATTGTAGTGATTAGAAGAGCATCATTTGTTCTGATTATTCCGACCCCTATATTAGCATTGCTCATCTGGGTGCGTGCAGCATGGTTTAGTGCAATGTAGGACCCACAACGCTCAGAATAGGGTTTTGGGGCATAGTCGTTCTAATGTAGCATGTTCATGTGGGAGGCTGTCAAACTTCAGGCCCCCCTTTTGGGTTACCCTACTAAATAATAGGTGCCGTATTATAATACCAAAAAGGGGACCCTAATTTTGACAACCACCCATGTAGGGACTGCACTGATGCACGGGAGCACTGTCTAAAAATATTGAAGCTCCCATACGTGGGCCCCAGATCCTCTAGTTTACATCCCTAGCTACGGAGACCCCAAACCCTAAACCGTAAACCCTAAACCGTTATGGGAGTTTCCGGAAATTAGGGGTACCTTATTTGGGGGTCCTTATAACAAGGATCCTACTATTTAGGGTCCCCTGTTTTCGGAAACTCCCATATGTACCCCTATAGATCCCTGCAGGGGAGGCTTATAACCCCTAACTTACTAAGTCACACGATCCTCTAAGTAGACGATAGCAAGATGGAGATCTACGATGGTAGTATTTTCCAGTTAGTCAGAAACTGGCTTGCATTCTTCTCGAAACAAAGACCCCTAAACCCTAAAACCGAAACCCAAACCCAAAGCCCTGAACCCCAAAAGCCCTTCAACTAAACACATAACCACAACCCAAGGGCTTGTAAGGACGTGGCGATCGCCAGAGAGCCTCCAGCCAAGTTTCGCTTGGATTTAGCTAGGGCTTTGGTTGAGGGTTCACAGTTTATGAGGGTTCAGGGTTTCGGCTTTCAGGGTTGTTTGTCAAGGCTTCAGGGTGGTGCCCGGGTTCGGGTTTTCTCAGGGTTGTGACGGTGGCTAGGGTGTGGGGGAACTAAACGTTGATCCTTGTGGAGTGGCATAGAACAAGGGCTATACTACCCATAACGACTGGACAAACTCAACTACTTCGGTTTAGGAGCCGGAAGTACGAGGCGTTAAGGAGTGCCCCACAAATGACAAAACCCTGCTAGCCCGAGCCGCAAAGCCTAAACAGCTAAACCCCGAAGGCCGTTTGGTGTTCAGAGCAGGCCTTTAGGGTTTAGGGTTTAGGGTTAGGCCCCCGGAACCCAAGAACCTGACCCCTTTTTGGACCCTCCATGCTCATCAAATCTAGGGCACCTACGGGCTGAGTTCGGTGTTAACCCCAAGGGTCCAAGTACCTAATAATCATATACACACCAAAATCCTAACCTACATAACTACTATCCTCTTGCTGAGTACCTAATAATTGGGTTCTTTGGACCCTTGGGGTTAATCACAAAGGCTCAGCAACCTAAACTCTGCTTCTTCGTTCTTGATACCAGAGGTCCTAGCGAAGCTGAGCGAGGTCGCTCGCGCAGGTCGTGCCAATGGGCTGTCGACTTTTGATTGTCGCCAACACACAAGGACACCAAAACAAGACCTATATAAACCGTAAATCTAACAATCTAACCCCAAAGCCCTAAACCCGAGACTCTCTCCAAGCTCTCGGAACGGACAAGGCCTGCGCTGCTAGGAGCGTGATGGAGGTGCCCAGCCAGTTTCCTGGATACAAAAAAAGTCTCAGGGTTCGGGGCTCCAGAGCTCAAGAGTTTAGGGCTTCGAATTACCAACCTTTCAAGGGCTCCTTATTGTCCTCAATTCCAAAGAAAAAGGCCTGAAGCAAATAAGTTCTTCAGGGTCCAAGATAGGGGTTGGTGCATTCGAGCTTCAGAGCGAAGGGCATCAGGGTTTTAGCCTTTCATGTAGGCTTAGAGTTGGGGTTTAGAATTCCCATGGTTCAACTCAAAAATGCGCCACCGTCGAAACAAGAAACCAGGAACAAGGGTCATGTAGACGCCTGACTAACAAATCTGTTCTTTTTAAGAGCCTAGAAGGCTACACTCTAAACACTATGGCAATCCTTGTAATTCAGGGGTCTACACGTCTACGTCACTACTTGGGTGGTTGTCAAAATTATGGTCCCTGTTTGGGCCCTTATATAGTACGGCACCTAATATTTAGGGTACTTAAAAAGGGACCATAGTTTTGACAACCACCCCCTTGGAAACCAAAGTTTCCGAGCCCGGGTTCAGGATCGAGAGGATGATATAAGGGCCTTGATGCTTAGAATAGGGTTTCAAGGGTCCTGAAGGGGATCCTTGAAAGGTTCTACAATGTTGCATAGGCTTCTTTTGCAAGCGCTTCATAGGATTTTTGGGCAGATTAAACCAGTTTACTTAAACTAGTTATACTATTGACAAGGAGCTTTAGGGAAATAGTCCTTCATCGGGCAAGCTGGCATGGGGCATGTGCCGAAAGCGGTAATCATCACATGCTACATCGCGCCCTTCACAGATCAAGCTGTGAGCAAGGACTGCTGATCAAGGCACCATGGGCATCACCAAGTGACGTGACCGCTGACACACACGAAAGATTGGCGCTACTTCGAGCGTTTTTGCTTTCTTGGTCTCCATGGCCGTGGCCTTTTGTCAGCCCGTGCAAGTTGATCGGCGCTATAACAGCAAACACACACACACACACACAGAGCTTCGTGCATTCAGGCTTCCCCGCCTAAATCCGCAGTGTGTGGATTTCAGTGGTTGCTTTAGTTTGATGGAAAGTTTCGGGCTGTTGCAGTCTAAATCGTAGTCTTAAACCCTAAACCCTAAACCGCAGGGAGACCTGGGTAACAGGATTGAAGTTCAACGAGAACGTTTTCCTGTAATTCCACAACCATGCACCCTAAACTACATGAACGATCTAGGACTTTGGGTTTAATTGGCAAAGCTGTATCGTAACCCTGCTAGAACACTTGTAGTCCCTTTGAAGGCAGCCTCCCCCTCGCCTCGCAATCTGCACCTTGTCCGAGGAAGATTTCAAAGGGACTCTTACAAAGGCTCCTCAAAAACGCTGCAATGCCCCCATAAGACATAAGAAGAAAACCAAGTCCTAAATATGCTAAACCACAAAAGCTAAACCCTCGAAAGGAACCCCCTTCGAGGAACCCTAAAATGGCCTAAACAATCCAAAGGAAGCGTAAAAGCCGTTAAAGAAGGCCTAAACCTTTAAACTAAACCCTAAGAAGCCTTTAAAGAAACCGTAACACCCCTTTACACTAAACCCTCAGAAGCCTTTAACAAAACCGTAAAACCCTTTTGAACTAAACCCAAATTAAACCCTAAACCGTTATAGTACCCCTCTAGATCCCTTAAGGGGACGCTTATAACCCTTACTTACTAAGTCTCACGAGAGAAACCCGAAGTCTCCTGAGCCGCTATGCGGGGCGGTCTGGAACTTGCGATGAGGCGGGGAAGCCTTGCAGCGCCCCCCCCTTTTTAGGGCACCGTAGGGTCCAAGAAAGGGTCGAGGGTTCAGGGTTTACTTGGAGGATCGTGGGACTTACTAAGTATGGTTATGAGTACCTTAATTGGGGTTATAAGTAGTTATAAGTATAGTTACCCTTATAATAACCTTAGTTACTAAGTCCCATGATCCTTCAAGTAGGGTTTGTCAGGGTTCCATTACCAGGGCGCCCTCCAAGCTAAGTAAGAAGGGTTTGAAGGTAAGGGAGTCTCGCAAGGCAGGTTATACATGAGTTGCAAGCGCCGTCTCGGTCGAACCCTGCCCTAAACTCTCGTCCTAAGACCTGCAAAGGCTAGTGTCTCAACTCTGAACCCAGCACAGTGAAGGGAACTCTGCAAACCCAAGGCCCGAATCCAAGGCCGAGTTCATCAAAGCCTTCGAAGAACGATAAACAAGTTGGTCCTCATTCAGAATACATATGCTGAATGTGTTGGTACACAACTATTCTTCCCGACGCGGCCAGGAAACCACTAAACCCTGAAGCTTGAGTCGAGCCCGTGTTTATAGGTCATGGCCTGGCACGGCGACCAGTGGCTAATTGTGTGCAGCAACGCAGTCGGCGCAGGAAGCATACTTGCCAGCATTCGTAAACTAAAGAACAGTCGTAACATAATTGTCCATACCATTATGGCTTAGACGGTTTGCTCAAAAACCATCTCTCGAGACAAACACGTCTCCGTATACTGGTCTGGATGCAAGGAAGTCATGGCTTCTACTTGAAGGTGCGCCGGGCTTATGGAAGCAGGTACTCATCCCTAAGGCTCCATGTACCCATATAGTAGGTACTTAGGCCTTAAAGAGGTCCCTATATAGGTACTTTAAGGCCTAAGCACCTACTATATGGGTAGTAGTGCAGGGGCCTCGACAGTTGGAATAGGGTTTCGGGGCCTATTTCACTATAACTCTAATAAGGAACCCCCCCAAAGTAGTATACGTAAGCATTAAGGCTTCTACAGCGCTCATTGTGTTCCGAGCTCAAGGTGGGGAGTACGAGCTTGAGCTTCTTCCGAGCTTGAGCTTCTTCAACGTATTGGCCTTGGGTCCTATGTACTGTTATGGGAGATACTTCCCTAAGTCATAATAGTAATTCCTAATATGGAAACCCTACATTCTACGATATCGGTACAGAGGACCCTTTGGGTTGGCTTTGCGGCTTTTGGCCTGGAGAGCCTCAGGCCCTGCTGGAGTGTTGTGTGACTTAACCCAAGGGTCCAAGGGTACTTGGGTTTAGGATAGTAGTTACGTAGGTTCCTATTTGGGAGAGTGTATGATTGTTAGGTACTTGGACCCTTGGGGCTATGCTTGAAAGCTGTGCCCGCAGGCAATCTTGAGCCTGCAAGACAGCTCTGAGCCGGAATAAAGATCCACAGGGTCCTCCTCTTACCCAAACCAAAATGGCGATTCCTACTACAGAAACCCTACTTGCTACTATGCACGTACTTGGGACCTTTTGGTTCCAGCATCGGGCGATTTAGTCAGCAGATTACATGCGCAATGATACCGAAGAGAAGCCCAATTCAGGCACCTAGAACACCAAATCAAAATAGCTTGTTTAACTATCTTGTGTTTTTTTGAGCTTAACTCCTCTGAATCCCTTAGAACAGTCTGTGAAGATCTCACAAAGCGTCTATGAAGAATAACAAAAGGAAATGGGGCTGAGGGTTCCTTCACAGGTAAGCAAGCACCCGTTGGAATATAGGGCCCTGAATAACTAGAATAGAGCGAGAACCCCTAGAGTGGATCGCAATAGCCGGAACTCCACGGGTCCAAGTACCTAATAATCATATACTCTCCAAAATACCAACCTGCATAACTACATACATGCTATCCTGAAACCGAACACCAGGTCATTGGGTCCTTTGGACCCTTCGGGGGACCCATAATCAACAAACACACGAAACTAAAGAAGTAGACCCTGAACCCAAGGCCCGACACCTTAGCCGTCAACAGGTTAACACAACAAGAACAATGGCCGGATAGTTTTGGGGTCCCGAAAATTAGGGTTGTGCTTTCCGGTTTAAGGCAGGGCTATGGTCCGGGGTTTCGGATACAGGCCTTAGTAACCAGAACAGGTCTATTCCGGGTCGGTTATACTACACCTGCTAAACCGATCGGGGAACTGGACGTAAAGCATAAGTAATGTGAACCCCTGACAAACACACCCCCGTCTTGAAAGGCCTTCTCATGTCTTTGCAGGTGTTGGGGTGTGAGGACTTAGAGTCAAGGGCTTCAGGGCTTATGGGCCGAACCATAGTCTTGGGCTGCGCAGTTCTATAAGGGCAGCATCACCGTTAACAGCAATTCAAGTTACCGCAAGGCTTTAGGGTTGTAGCGTCTTGTCAGGCGATTGGAATCTCAGGGCTTACTTCGGTCAGGATTGCTAGGATTGGGGGATTGGTGGGATATCCTTAACCCCAGATAACCTACCCTTTTGAGGGTTTCTGCTTATGATTCCTTCTACTGGTCCTAAAACGGTTGATTGTCGCTGCATGTCGATCAAGGCCTGGCGCTTCGTCTTCCAGTAGAGGGGGGAGAAGGTCCCGCCTTTCAACACGAGGCGCAATGGCAGGCCGGCGCAGGCATTCTTCCCGCCACCGATTCGCGACCACATGGTCAGGTCGTAGACGAACTGCAGCAACTCGAAGTCTTCGCCGTGGCCGATGATCGGGCACAGGACCTTGCGCATAAAGCTGCGCTTCACACTGTGCCGCCCCTGTCCCTCCTGGTCACCCTCCTCGTCGTCACTCAAGGCTTCGTTGCGGCCAACCGCGGCAGCCGCAGCCAGTCGCCGGGAGTCGGTGGCACGCTCCGTGGTCTCGCACATTTCGGTGCACCAATACAGCGAAGGCCACAGAGCACATTCGAGGCCGACTGTTTCGAGGAACTCGAGAGGTCGCCGGCGGTCAACTCCCTAAGCATCTATTCAGCCCTACGAAAATTTAGGGTTTAGGGCTTATAAGCTTTGTCGGGTTTATAGGGTTTAGTTAGGGTTTAGGGTTCAGGGCTTATAAGTTTTATCGGGTTTACAGGGCTTAGTTAGGGTTTAGGGTTCAGGGCTTATAGGTTTTATAGGGTTTAGGGTTTAGGGCCCGCCAAGTTGATGCCGCGAACCCTCTAAGCCCCTTTAACAAGAATGCCGCGGGGACTTGTCACCCCAGCAGCTTGAACCTGACAACTCCAAACTGAAATCCGCATAAACTGCTCGTAAGCTCTTATGAAGACTCGCCCTTGATAAGAAAAACACACAGTATGATTACACTGTAACACCCTTGAATACTCGGGTCCCTAAGCGGAGATGATCAAAGGGGGAGGGTAGTAGGCATGATCGCGGAACCTTGGGGAAGCTGAGGAAGTACGAAGGAGAGCGATTTGTGCTAATTAGGTCATACTCAGGTGTAGGGGTTTAGGACTTAAGGGAGACGATTTCTACTGATTAGGTCATGTATCCCCTTGAACCCCTTCCCTCAACGATCCCATGCTTGAATGCTTGAACCTCAGCTACCCTAAGCCCTAAACACTGAAACCCAAACCTTAGACCCTTAAGCCTTAAGCCCTAAACCCAAAATCCTTCCACTCTTGCGCACATGCTTGTTGACTCGAGATATGTCGAAACCGCCGCGGATGCACAAGTTCGTGGCTAGCGACTGGAACGCTTGCGAGACCCAGCACCGGTCATTCGAAAACCCCATAAGCCCTATGAGTTTAGACTTATGATACCCCTAAAGTTTAGACTTATCATACCCCTAAGGGTCCATGTGCCCAGGCAGTATGTACTTTCGCCCTAAACTACCTATATAGTCTGTAATTACATAGAGACTACTTACCTGAAGGCTAAATAATATACTGTCTGGGTACATGGGCCCTTAGGGATAGACAAGGATGGCGGAGTTTCAGGGTCAACTGCAGTCGATCCTACGGACGGTGAAACCTTGTTGGTTGCTACTATACCCCCCTAGAAATAATATGTTGAATATTCTCTTGGGTTTTATATGAACAAACATAAAAAAGCAATTCCTAAGGAGGCTATAGACTATAGCATAGGCGGTGATGTGCTGGCGTTGCACTGATGCTGAACTTAACTTCGGGTTTGGCACGCCACTTTCAAGCCAGGACTGAGTGACGCAAAACCTTCAACCCCAAACCATCAAATATCCCTAAACTCGTTTGGGATGATGGAAGTTCGCGGCGCGCTGGGTGTCTCGCCCGCTAGCCCGCTCGCACTGTCAATCGTCAGCCTTTACCCTCCGCCCGGGTTCAAGGCTTAGGCTTAGGACAACATCTAGGGATATCAAATTGACTTGATAATTGTAACAGATGTTTTCGGAGTATACTGTATAACCAAACATGACAAGGAAGCCTGAGGGATAACAGCATCACCTGCAACCGCCAAACCTACCAAATAAGCAGGTTATGACCCCTGTATAACTGGGCATAGACCCCCAAGACAGTAGGTTTGGATCCCCAGCTAGACCCTAACAATAAAACATTAGACCCGAAGGCTCTAAACCCTAAAGCCCTAAACTTAAACCCTACCCTAAGACTCCAAGTATACAAATACTGCCTACTTTGGGCTCTACAGTCTATAAATGGTACCTACTTTGGGCTCTTAGGAGCCTTAGGGCTAGTGCGCTCACTCTCCAATTTAGACAGCTATCGTAGGGTCCAAGTACCTGATAATTATATACTCTCCCAAACGTAGAGCTACATAACCATTATCCTAAACCCAAGTACCTCATTATTGGGTCCTTTGGACCCTTAGGGAACTACGGTTGATGATATAAATCCTGCATGACCCATAATAAGGAATACACCATAATTCCCATAGTTTAGGGTCCTTAAGGTAATGCAGGATTGATATCATCAACCGTATCCTAGGGTCAGGGTGTGATGCCCGGGCTGTGAGGTTTCAGCTTGGAGGCCTTCGAGTTGCGTATCGTTTACCTTCACCCTAAATAACCTACCTTTTTAGGGTACCTTATTCTGATCTCTTTATAAAATAAGGCCTCAAAATGGTAGCTTATTCCGGGTTAAGATGGGTTTAGGGGTTAAAGGTTTAGGTTTTAAGGCTTTTGGTGTGATTTGGGGATCGAGAGTTTAGGGCTTTCAGGTTTAGTTGTAGTATCCTTAAGGGAGGGGGGTCCAAGGGGGGTATATAGCCTAGTACTCCCTAAGGTTCCCTTACAGTCCCCTAAGGATTCCTTATACCCTCCCCCCTTGAACCACCCTCCCTTAAGGATCCTATAATTTAGGGGTTTAGGAGCTGTTCGGACTTCGTACGGTTTCGGGCACGTTGGAGCTCGTGGCTGACGAACACTACTGCGCCTTGCACTGTTGCTTGCGCTCACAAACATTTCAGTGGACGTTGAACCCATACCCTTCCTCTGTTCTTCTAACCCTGGGCATCTAAGGACTCATATGTTAAGGCTTTTGGGCCCAAAGACCATACTATATAAGGCTTTTGGGTTATTTTGATGCCCAGGGTAATAGTCTGTGGATTTCTATCGGGGCAGCAGGACCACTACCCTAAACTCAAAAGTTTCATATACTAGATACAAGCTCTATAAACCCCCAAGGTCTGCTGTTTCTGCCCTACAGCCAAAATCGAGTTGAAGGCCATGCGTCCCGTCACCTGGCAGCAGCTTCCTGAAGTCCGGTTGCTGCTGGGGTTCTTTAGGTAGGGCATTTCGAGTTAAGGTTTACGGCTGGATTTTAGGGTGCAGTATAGTGAAGGGTCTTAACAGTCAGAAGAATATTGTTGTGCCTTTTTTAAGCGGGGCTACGTTGTAGTAGAACTATTTTCAGAACTATAGAGGGGCTGTTATGTCTAAGTCTAAGTATTCCGAACCCGAAATAAGGGCGTTCAGGGTTCAGGCTTTAGGGTTTGTGTCGACGTTTAGCCTTCCATGGATGCTTGGTGCTTCTTATGATGTGAGATATACTCTTTGATTGAAGGGAAGTCGGCTGTCCATTTTCTCAAACGCGGTGTTGTCTGGGGCTTTACAGCGCCAGGGTTTGGGGCTTTACAGGGTTTAGGTTTAGGGGTACTTACATGACCAAGCGAGGTCGTACTCATTTCAGAAATGCTCAAATTTGCACACTCGTTCTGAAACGCGCACCAAAGTAAAGCACAAACATTAAGGAGACGTGCCACAAACCCTTCGTTCTCAAGCCTTACACCAGCTCCAGCAGTTTGGGTTCGTCCGAGGTTGCTGCGAAGAGCTCTTCCAGCTCTTGCGCCGTTGCAGCCTGAGGATTCTTAAGGGTTTGGGGGGGCTCACAGGTTTTTGCTGATAATGTAGGGTTTAGGGTTTAGGGGTTTAGGGGTTTAGGGTTTAGGGTTTAGGGTTTAGGGGTTTAGGGTTTAGGGTTTAGGGTATAATTTAATGGTTCAAAGGCTTTCTCTCTCGTGGCCCTCAACTGGTGATACAGAAACCTCTCCTTCCGTCATACCCATAACGTATAAGCATCCCTCCCCAATTGACCAAAACCCTCCAAGCCCAAACCCTCAAAACCCAAATCCCCAAAACCCGAAACCCCCCCCGAAGCCCAAAAGATCTGGGAGGCCGTGCCCAGGCCGGCGATGGACCGCGGCAGTAGCCCGGGAAGAAGCCGGGCTGAAAGCCGGGCCTCGGAATTTTTTTGCGTTTTTTAATTGGTTTTAAGGCGGTTTAGAGTTTTTGTTTGGTGTTTCGTTCAGGCCTGGGTGGAAACCGCGATTTACAGGGTTTATGTCTGTCGTATTCAAGGGCTGAGCATTTGGGGTGTAGAACACCGAACCATGAACCCCACACCCCAAAACCGCTAAAACACCAACATTCACCTCATCATGAAGCCGTCTGCTTAAATATCCGGGCCTGACTAGTTCGAACAGGGGTTTAGGGTTTATGGAATAGGTTTGGGGATGTGTTACAGATGGTGACTACCCAGCTGTTAAGAATCATTCCTAGGCTCCGCAGTATCCCAGTGTTCATAAGCAGTGTGTCTGCCCTTTTCCTGTTTGATAAAGGAGCCCACAATTAAAAACCAAAAGAGTGCTACTTGGGAAACCAGACAACTCCGAACCCTAGCGGAATGACCTACGACAGGCCCAGTCTAGAATACTGACGTTTGGTATTTCCTGCCAGTCTGTCCTAGATCTGGAAGAGACCCCTAGAACAAAGCCCAATGAATCCGCTGGCCTTCATAAATAGACCAAGATGTTGTGGCCGAATATGATATGTATGACCACACAGCGGGGAGGACCACAAAATGCAGTCTTTTCCCGTCATTCGGGCCTTGTATTCCTCAAGCAAGTTGAATTGACATGTATTAGGCCTGGAATGCTACAAAGTTGGGGCAAACTCTGGCAACTTACTGAAATTTCGTGCGGCTTTTGCTTCACACGCGCCCATACGGCCGGGATGGCCAATCACCATCTACTCAACGCGATGCTCCATGAAGCCTGTGCGTGGCATGTCCTTGAGCATAATGCTGTTCTAACACCTACAGGCGAAAGCCCGTCAGACAAGTGCCATTAATGCACTGGTATATTATATACATATTGATATGTGTATGAATACAAATATATATATATATATATACATACATACATGTGCACATATACAATGCATATATCTATCGATCCATCTATCTGTGTATATATATATATATATGACTCTGTGTATATGTGTTTAGACACATATATATATATATATATATGTGTGTGTGTACACATGATACCACGTTGCCGTAGCAGATTGCAAGACATCTCCAAGAATGGAGTATATTCTGAAATCATGCACTGCGGGTACATGCCTTTTTTAGTCAGTGATTTCACCCCAATCTATGACCTCACAATAGTTTGAGCTTGCCGTTGGAGGCTTTACTACAAGGCCTATCGGTGAACTATATTGCCGCTGCAAGATGAACAGCTATTTGCTCGACTACCAACTTCAGTGCACACGTAAAATCCTGGACCCTAAATCTTCAACCCTATTCCCTAAACTCTGAACCCTGAACCTTAAACCTGGACCCCAAACCCTCAACTCCTGGACTGTATGTGTATACGTATATATATATATATATATATGTATTATACCAAAGCTCTGAACCCTCAAGGAAGCTTGTGAGCTTAAGGTTCGCGATGTACGGCAAGAGCTAATGTAGGGGCCTGAATATTTGGAATAGGGTTTGGGGGGTATATTGTACTATAACCATAATCAGGAACCCCTAGACACGGTTCTAATTAGTAGGGCCCTTACATAACTTTCCATGCGCTTACACATATGCTCCATTCTAGGTCCTTTTGGGGAATTAACTTTATAGGACCCTGTAATTATAAGGTGATCCCAAACGGAACTACTATGGAGCCTCTAGGTACTGCCGACAGGAATTCAAAACAAGGTTTTCAGCTGGAAGTTGAACTTGTTGAAACCAGGCGCTAAGGCACTTTGCAGTATAACAGGAATCAGCGGAACAACATGCCAGCATACTGCTTGTGGGGGCGGGTCTATTCACGCGGGTTGCTCTGGGCCTCTGAATGGGTGGAATTTTTCAAGGCGCAGCTTTGGCGTCACGGCTTTAACTCACCCCTCTATGGCCGACTGGCACTAAACATGCCTGATATTGCATCACCTCCAAAATCGTACTCAGTAGACTTCTCAAGTACCTTGACTCGACCCTGACTCCTGAACCCTGAGTCCTGGATCCAAGAACCTGAATCCAGGACTCGAGTCCTAGACTTAAAACCCAAACTCTTAATGTAGGAATCTGATAAAGAAACCCTGGGTCTTTATAAGGGGTCTTGATATGGAACCTACTATTTTGGGCTTATTGAGCCAGGGTTTCTTAATCAGGTTCCTACCTGGAGAACCATAGTTCCGCAATTTTCTTTGAACTCGCCACTGGTGGCCTGAATATTTCCGGTGGCCTAAACCTCCCTTCCTAAAGATCACCAGAAAACGTGATGAATCGACATTCGTTCGGACTTTTTCACTCCCACACCTTTGCGAGTGCGACCTTGTAGAGGTACAAGGTTCTCTCGGGCACAAAACGTGGGTTCACAGATCTTGCCAGAGTTGCAATTCGATTAATGAAGTCCTCTGCCATCTGGCATGAATAAGCCAACGGGTTGACGGGTGACCGATTGGCCTCCTTGTCCACCAGCAGCTGGTGCACCACGTGCAGCAGCATATGGTACTTCGGTGTCAATTTGAACCTGGGCAAGGATCTTGAATGTGCCATCGCCGCAATTTTGGTATACTTTGTAACCATCGCCGTGGCCAGCCGACAAATCCTGATAAGGCGACGGTTGTTCAAGAACAACCCCGCCTTATACAAGCAGCTGAGGAACCCATCGGAGGCTCGCAGGCACTCCAGAATCTGACCCAAGTACTCAGCCTCGCTGTGGCCCTCCAGGGCACCTGACTCTTGTAGAGCCTCGTACTTCCAGATCAGATATTTCAGCACAAATGTGGTATCGGCACCTTTGAACCACTGCCTCGACAGAACAGGGAAAGCGACTATGCACAAAGCTGTCTGTTACAAGACCAAAGTGTTTTGACACTATAAAAGAATGCCAAGCAGTGAAGGCACCCGACAGGGAAGTCTGCTGACGAGCTGATCCCCAACAGTCCCTTCGCAGTGAGGTTATTCATATGCAAGTAGAGACCTCGATCAGCAGAAAATTGCTTCATCTCCTGAAACAAAAATTCCAGGCTCTTGTCCAGACCTCTGGCATCAGATCCAGTCAGCTTGAAATCCCATAGAGAAACCTCAGCTTATAAAGTATATGGACCAGGGTTTGGGGGGCTTTCAACATTTACGTATACAGTAGTGGTCTAGGGTCGGCAAACCAAAACATACTATGCGACAGGAGCTCCAGCCCTGAACCAGCAAGTTCGGCGTGGACTCCTTTGTGACAAGTATGGAACAGATCTATCAGATAGAACTTTGGCTTGTCTTCCACTGCCATGGGAATCTTCGATGTGAGCCCAGACTCTTTGTTCGGATCCCAAGGAATAGTATAAGATGCACCACCAATGCTTTGTACCCAAGGAGCCGTCTCAAAGTTGCATTCATGCCACGATGGACACTGCCGAGTGTTGGCCATACACAAGTGGCATATTCCATGCTTGAAGGGGTACGATTCTCGCCGAAAGTGCCTGAGCAAACGACCCAGCTTATCCAGAGCCGGCCAATCAGCCTTCAAACCCAGAACAGCGACCCGCCATGTCTGCGTGCAGCCGCCGCTGCGGATCTGCAGGCCATCGTAGAAGAGTTTCGCAAAATCTTCTGCCCAGATATTGATAAGTTTGTGAAGGGGCAGGTCCTTCTTGGCATACAAGTACTTGGGCATGCATGCGAACAGCTGCCTGGTAAGAAAAGTATTTCCCACGAAGTTCATTTTCATCTTGTCCTCTGCAGTTTGCGAGTCTTGTGCATCACAGCCATCGCCGAGCAGTGATTCTGACCCCAACACGAAAACAGCTGACTTCTTGTAGCCACGGCCCTCATCCCCTATGAGGTAGAGTGGAATGGTACAAGCCCTTGCACTTGCAGGCAGCTGGAAGATGGGATGCTGTGGTCTCAGCGGTTGCATCTTGTCCCAGAAAGCTTCAAGGTTGACATCTTTTGTAAGCACGTTCAGCTTGTTCTGATCAGCTAGCACCCGAAGATAATCAGAAAACAGAATACACGGAAAAAGCTGCTTCAAGCCAACATCAACTCCGGTTACCGGTATTGGTGCCTGGCTTTCTGGCATAGTAGCCAAAGCGTCTCGGGTCTTCTGTGCTGCATGACCGGTGAGGTGCCCACGACTCATCTTGCAAAGAAGCTTGTAAGACTTTAGCTTTGCGGCAGCCTCCTCCCCAAAAGAATCGTTGATCTCCGACTCCACGGCACGTGCCACCCCGGCAACCAACTCATGTGATACCTTATAACAAGTTTAAAGCATAAGAAACACTTCCCTTCGAAACCCCTTAGTAATACAACCATACCCCTATTAGGTTTTATAAAACATAGATATTCATAGAATCTTAATTATAGTTCCCTCGTATAGACGAAACTCAATGGCCCCGATACACCTTTGGTAAGTGCTTCGGTCAGAGCCGATGCTATAGCTCCAGGCTTTTGTCCAGAGCTGGCAGTAGACGATGCAGCCGAAGCAGTGGATTTGTTACTGTCCACAGATCGCAGGGATAAAGTACCTGCGGGGATTTGTTTTGTTGGTCATGACTGAACAGTGTAGCTGTGTAGCTGGGTGCAAACGATGCTGAACGACCTTTTTGTTCGGGCTCTGCTCGCACGACCCTTCCCCGAAGTTGCACATGAAGTGCCCCCGTATCTTGTGGGACAAGGGCTCGAGGTCAGAACCTTTTTTTTGTGCCCAGGATAATGACATGCTAAGGTTTGTATAAACCTTAATCACAGTGCGTGAGAAACGGCCTCGAGGTATTCAAAGTCTAGGCTAGCCGGGTTCAGCCTTTATGTACATATACCACTGCACCAAGCTCTTGCCCTTGACACACAGCACAGCTCGAAGCACAGCCATCCAAGGCTCACTTCGGCGACCTGTTCGCCGCCTTGGCCTTGCCTTTTGGCTTTGCGGGATCAGGCTTGGGGGCCGCCTTCGGCTTTTCCGTCTTGGCACCGGACAACACAGTCCTGATCATGCATGTGTTGCAAGCACAGTGGATCACAGGGTCACAAGAACTGCAACATGTAGCTGCTGATTTGACAGCCAAGTGACTTCTTGATTTTGTTCTCCTCCATAGCCATGCGACTCGACCTGCAGGTGGAGTCTTCGGATCATGCATGGCTGTGCGGAGGACAGGCATTGGTGGCCGAGTGGCAGCTTGTTGATCTGGCCCATCAGCTTAGTCAGCTTCCTTAAGGCAATAGGTTAGGGCTTCTAGGGTTTAAGGGTTATTATAAGGGTTTGGGTTGCCAAAGGATAGTTACGGATAGTTTCATGCTGCCCAGCATCCCGGAATCAATCTCCTCGTCGCAGTCATAGGCAGACTTTATGTCGACGAGTTCATCATGTTTCACACCCAGTTCTTTGATCTGGGTCTTCAGCAAATCCGCTTTCCTGGGTGCACGAAATTGAAAAACATGCAGCCAAAACCCAACTGACCTGTGCCCCTTGCAGTTTAATACGACCACGTGGCTCCGTAGCACCAGCCTTCTGGCACCGTTCCAGGAGCTTCGAGGATCGGCCAGAAAGCTTCAAGATGTCGTCCAGCAGGGCCGGGATCCCTTCGATGTCCTGGGTTGTGCGGATTAGGATTCTGGGTTTGAGGGTTTATACTATTGGGTTTATAGTAGGTTTTTATTAGGGTTGTAGGGTTTATTAGGGCATTAAGGTTTATTAAAGGTGATAGTAGGTTTTTATTAGGGTTGTAGGGTTTATGAGGGCCTAAGGTCTATATTGGGTAAAGTTCAGCTAGTCTTGTCTTATGTTTCTTCGAAATAGGATCACTTATAGCAATTCTAGGATTGCACAATTGCTGAAGCGTATTGGAAAACCTGTCCTCGTTCACATCATTTAGATCCTCCTTGGTCTTTCGCTTTCCTAGCTTAGCCGTTGGCTGCGTACCCTCCTCAGCATCCTCATCCTTTTCATCTTCATCATCATCCTCTGCTTCTACATCGTCTTCATCGTCGGAGTTGAGGTTGGGAAGGCTCGCCCCCAGTCCCAAAGGCACATCACTGACTTGGGCTTCACCCAGTCCCGTCTCTCGGCTCATCTGCTCCTCGTCCTTGTCGGAGCGAACAGCCTCATAGGCAATATCGCAATAGTACCAAATAAGCTTCTTCTGGTACTTGTCCTTCCTGACAGAAGCTTTGGTTTGGGGATAACAATCGTTGGGGATCCGTGCCTGGTGTGGCTTTTCTTGTTCTCCTTCCGCATGCAGTATTTTCTGATAGCCTTGCGTCTGTCCCTTGGTTGGAGTCAGAGTCACCATTGTACATGTAAGACTGTGCAAATACGTACACACACACACACACACACACACACATGGACAGATACATGCATCCACCCGCTGAAGCATACATACATGCATACATACATACATACAGACATACATACAAACATATACTATACATACCCACAAATATACTATGTTCACGTGTGCACATACACATGTATCTTCTATACATATCAACTAACCATCATGTGTGCCCATTTCCATACACATCTGTATATACACATTTGCACACACACACACACACCTACACCTTTACATGCACAACCCATTCCTCCATGCTAGACGAATAATTGCAGCAAAGGAGCTCGGAGAATTTCAGTTCGTCTTTCATCATTTGGTCAGTGTAAAACCCAGATCTCGTCTTGAATTCCTTGGACCTGCTCTGCGTGTATGTGTGCTTCACCCTCTGCGTGAACAGCTCCTGCATGTGTAGGTCGAAGCATGAAAGAAAAGTCTCATGACCCCATGACATGCAACACATCTCCAGTCCTTCTTGCCGTCACACTCCAAAAGAACTTTTCGGAGCTCTCTCCGAGACGAGCCTCCTCGTTTCCACATCTTGTGGACCTGTTCTGGAACTTTGAGGCCACCCTTCCGATCGGGCTTGCAGCAACGTCGCAGCGTGGCTTCGAGCTTAGACAGTGTTTCTTTCGATAAGTTGTCCACGGACACTGCAGCCTCAGATGGCAGGGTTTCAGCAGTTTGACAAATAGAAGAGCCAAATTGCAACACACAGCTACAACACAAAGTCGAGTGGCTCGCTTGCCACCCACCAGCTTCCTAGCTTTCTTAGCTGGAACAGGAGGTGCAACGGATTCATCATCTTCATCATCATCATCAGAAGAAAGAGATTCTTTCTCGTCGGCGGTCGGGGTGTCGGTGACCTCCGGTTTGGGCTCCTGGCTTCATATACCATGACAAGTCTGCTGTACTACAGTGGCTTCATGTTCACTAATGCGACCGGACCTTCAGTGGCGTGCCGTAGATATCCTTGTCCTTAGAGAGGATGCCGAGGATTGGAGTTGAACATTGACAGCATGCAAACCAATATCCAAACAACGACTGGTCGATGTTAACACATTAGTGCATGCCGTGCTTCAGCAGGGTGCCAGTCCTCCTCGGCAGAAGAAACCTCGATCATGTTGTGTAGTGCGAACTGCAGCATGTCGTCATCCTCGTTCTCGGAGTCGGACCGAGGTGCTGGAAGAGTCAAGACTTCTGCGGGAGGCTGGGCACAAGCTTCGTCAAAACTTGCAAGCAGGGACTTTCGTGGTGTCGCCTTCTTGGGCGTCTGTTCTGGGGCCTTTAGTGGGCTCCGTCGGTTCAGGGCAGACTTGCGGGTCGAAGCTTGGGGGCTCGACTGGGGCTTGGGGGTCGCAGGTTTGGTGCTCGAAGACTGCACGGGCTTTGGGGAGTAGTGTTTCGTGCTCGGAGACGTGGGTCGGGGTGTCGAGGGCTTGGGTGTCGAGGGCTTGGGTGTCGAAGCCTTGGGTGTCGAAGCCTTTGGTGTCGAAGCCTTCTTTGGTGTCCCAGCCTTCGGTGGCACTGTCGTAGCCTGGGGTGTCGAAGCCTTTGGTGTCTTTGACTTACTTGGGGTCCCAGGTTTGGGGCTGAAAGTCTTCGGCGGGGGTGTCGAGGCCTTTGGTGCGGAAGGTGGCTCCGACCCTCCCCAAACATCCTGGGCATCTTCCCCCTTGTCAACCACTCGCTCTAGGCCTGAGGAGGCAGCCCCACCAGTAGGCCTGGGGCTCTGAAAACGGACCGGGCTCTTTGCGGCAGAAGGCTTCGGGGGAGGCTTCTCGGGTGTCCCCTTTTCCTGCCCTAGATCATTATCCTCGGCAGCAGTATCAAGCTTTCCTCGTTTCGACTTCTTCTTTCGAAGCCGGGGCTTCTTGCTGGGAGGCTCTTCAGCCTCCTCGAGATCAGCAGCTGGCGTTGTCAGCTGCTCCTGCTCACGACGAGCCTCCAGGGACTTCAGAAGTTGTCTTGCATCCTGGAGGCAGCATCAGGGATGAGGTCATGGATGATTGATTGTTTGGGCTACTTAATAGAGATGTAACCCCAGCATAATTATCAGGTCCTCGAGTTGCTCTTGGATAGATTTGGGCTCCTCCTTCACAGCCTTTGCTGCATTAGCCTTTGGCCCTTTTTTCGGCATGGGGCCCCCGAGAGCCACTCGACACAAAATGTTCTCTGTCATAAACAGGATGCAGGTTTGCATGTGCTAGCATGGGCAGTGATGCGAGCGACTTCTTGTGTTGCACACAGCCAAAAACAGGCACTGGCAACGACCTACGGTTTTCTGCGCCACAGCTACGGACATCTGCGCCACAACTACGGATGTTTGCGCCACCGGCTGCCTCTGTATTTTCGTGTTAATTTAGTTAAAACATAATAAAACAACACCGAACCCAAGCATAACTATAGGCCCCTGTAAACTCTACTGTATAATTTATCCCTATACAGACAGCAGCCCGGCTCGCGAGGCTGGCATGGTCCTGCTCAGACATGAGCGATGTCCTCCGGGGGCATGGAAGCTTCTAATGTACAGGATCAGGTCGAGGTGGACAAGTTTGGGGTGTATATAGAGTCGGGTTTCGGATACAGTTGGGCTTCTTATCCTTAGTTTGGGTTTCGGGTTTGGGTTCGGCGGGATAAGGCATCCAAAGGCTTCGAATGGGGCCTGTAGAGGCCCTGTATTGGGAATTCCATTAAAGTCATGAAAGCTTCCGGTTTGGGACACCATGTTGCTTTCGGGCTTCGCTTTTCCCATCACGGGTCTCGGGTATACGTGGTTTCCGGTGTCTGAGGGTTTTACAAGCTGTGGTGGAAGTACAGGATCACTTGTAGAAGTTGTAAGCTTATATAAATCCTAATATCCCCGAGGCGAAACCCAAACTCGAAGCTGAGTCATGCTGCTCACACTGTGGTGGGTGCTTAAGGTGGGTGCTTAAGCAAGGGCTAAAATACGGTTCTATGTATATATAAATCTTAATAAAACCTGCTTAATAGACCTATCTATCTGTGTATATTATATATATATATACTATGTATATATCTATCCAGTCATATCTGGATCCATTTACATGCACAAATATATGCGAGTATGTATATATATATATATATACATATATATATATATATATGCATGTATGTATGTATGTATATATATATATATAGATATATATACACATATACATATATATATATATATATAGCTATTCCATACGTATATATATATATATATATAGATACACAGAACCTACACATACCTACACTACACGTATAAGCTTGGTCCCTGACCCTTTTAGGGTTTACACTTTCTAGGGCATTCTAGGGTTACCGGGTCCTTGGAAAACCAGGCACCTGGTCTCCACCATTTCTGGAACGTGCCCTTCTGGAACATTCTGCAATAGATCCTGGCGACTGCATTTATTCGCCTCGGATCCATGCAAAGAGAAGCTCTGCAGCAATGGTTCTAGTAAGATCTATCGATTGCAATCAAGCGACTTTTTCTTGTAGACGTAGACGGAAGATTTCTTCGCCAGACGAGCAGGATGATATACCATAATAGCTCTGGAGTTCGAACACAGCCGGTGCTTCCTTAAGTGCATTCGCCCCTGGATCCAGAAATTGACCCGAAACACTCTGGCTCGGGAGGCCAGCTGCACCCACCGTGGATGCTGCTGCAGGAGCCCCGATGAGGGGAGCTCGGCCGTCCACGTGCATCCCAAAGCCTGTGCCAGGAATAATGCCAGGGCTAGCCTCGGATAAGGATTGTTCAGGCAAAAGTATAGAATGATCATAATAGTGCTGAGTTGCTTGTCTGCCATTTCAGATCCGTCAATAGATCTTGCGTGGATAATGCTGCCCGGCTTGAGCTTCAGGATAACAGCCAACATGAACCTCAGCTGTCGACACAAACCTACTATTGTAACACTGCAATCGGACTCTCGAACTCCACGAACTCCATGCTAGCCGTGACACATAAAGTTCACCGAGTCTGGCCCCCATCGAGCCGAAGCCACTGCTAAACCCTTGGCCTTCATCCTGGTGCTCACCATTGTGTGATGAACAAAGAATTCCACAGCATCAAACTCCTGCACGGGGCCAAACAAGCACTGCTACAGAAGACAATCAGCCAAACACTCCGAATGTGTTCACACATCAACCGGGCCCACCCCACCTGAGAAAAATCAAGGTCCATGTTGCTGACAATGTTGAAGATCACCATCAGTATCTCAGCCAACAGGGGTGAAACCGAGCTTATACAAGAACAACTGTTAGGGTAAGCCACACATAGAAACTTACGACATGTATGACTAGATATACAAACTAGGGGCATATGGTGCTCCATTGTCTCGCAGGATCTGAAGAATCGATACTCGCCGATCATCAGCAAGGACCATGGCGATCAGCGGCTAGGCTCTCCGAGCTTAGGCTGCAATGGTCACACGGTTGAAGACAACACACACGAGTCCATGCGTGCAACCTGCTCGCTGTCACTGTTTGCTTTCATCCCTGAGACCTTCTTGT
Organism: Symbiodinium sp. CCMP2592; assembly: GCA_905221615.1. Taxonomy (NCBI): domain Eukaryota; class Dinophyceae; order Suessiales; family Symbiodiniaceae; genus Symbiodinium; species Symbiodinium sp. CCMP2592. Next base: position 52,704 of record CAJNDT010005602.1, read on the forward strand.
TCCCAGTAACAATGTCAGATTTCTAAGACCAAGCCCAAACCTCGTAAACCCACTGGGGAAATGCAGGCACCGTAGCTGTAACGAGTTCTACACGATTGGAAAGGCAAGCCTGAAGCTTTACAGCAGCGGCAACAACCCCAAGCCCCATAATAGCCTTCACTGCACCGTGAAGTACAATACACGAAATTTAAACGATAACAAGCCTCAAACCCTATAACCCAGACCTGAACTATATAAGCCGAGTCAACTTTCCTATGTCAGATGCTATGAACATTTTAGGGCAGGACCCAAAACCTACACAATCCTAAACTCTATAGATCTTAAGGTACATGCCACCCACAAACCCATCCGGTGGGGCACGTTTCGGCTTCCCCTTGAGGAACTTCACCATGTAGCCCAGCCTGCCACGGGCAAGTCGAGCTAGCTTTGTTACTGCTTGCAGATGCTCAGACAACAAACAAAAGGGCTGCAAGCATCGGCGTTCTTTTGCGGACAGTCTGCCCAATGATCAGCACTGGCAGCTCGGCCACAACAGCAACACCCATCGTATCTTCTAAATCTCGAGATCAAATGAAGCCATGCGAGTAGCACCGTTCTGCGTGGAGTTGCATCGGACTTTCTGAAGGGCTTATAGGGCTTAGGGTTTAGGGTTTAGGGTTTCTAATATTAGGGCTTATACACAGGGTTCTAAAAAGTCGTATGATATATGTTCTAGACTATAGATCTTGTTTGAATATAGTTTGAAAAGAATCGTTAGGCCTAGGTTCCACTCCAAGCTAGACAGGGTTGCAAGCATCCAGTGCAGAGTCTATGGTGCCATCGCATAAGCAAGCCCCAGGCTAGACCACAAGTGGCGGCACGTGCTCCGGCAGCTTACTGTGCGGAGCTCAACTGAAATCGCATCGGGTGACGAGTGAGAGCTGGAAGCCCATATCATTGATTTTCTACATTGCACAAACTCATACCCGGTGCGGACCCAGAGATCTGTGCTTCGGCTGTGACAACAACCAAAACACTCCCTTACAGAAGCTATTGCACATGTAGTCATGTAGTCCAAAGTGAACCATTGAAAGAAGCAAGCACAGTTCTCAAACAGTTGCAGGTCTGGGTTTGCGGGGCTTGTAGTTTGGATCTCGGCACTTCGAGCAGCCCCCGGCTCGCCAACGGCATTTGGGACAGCCGAAAACCTTGTCCGTAGCAGCATCGTTTGCAACTGGACCGCCTGCATCCTTCTTATTCTTCTTAGAATTTCCTTTGGCCTTGGCCTTGGCATCCGGTTTGTCGTTCTTCGACGGCACGGAAGACTTAGCAGCAGGAGTCTTACCCTTCTTAGCAGGTTTAGCTGCCTTCTTTGGCTCGGGCTTCTCCTTGAGGTGATTCTTAATCACAGTTTTGCTGGATTTGCACATGCCCTTGCCCTTGCCCTTGCTCTTGTTTGTTGCACCCTTTCCTTTACCCCTTCCCTTGGCCGCTGCAATAGCCGCCTTCTTCGCAGTTCTCATCGACCTCTGCATCTGCGGATCAACAAGATCAGCCTCCTTCGGGCCATCCTTGTCATTGTCCTAACAGGGATGCTGCTGATTTATACAGAAACTGAGGCATCATCTATGAAGTGATTTGGATACTTTCACCAAACAAGCTCCTGCGATGTCAAGCTCTCTCGACTGCCACTCGGCGTGCTTTTCAAGGTGCTCGCGGGAGATGGAAGATCCAGGATGTTGAGAGGCTGGGTTTCCAACTGCACAGGGATAAATTAAGTAACAGCGACACCATTTAAGGCATGAAGTGCTCATTCGGACTATAAGACTTACAGCCGTGCAGAATATGATGCCTGGGACGGATCGCAGGTGCTTTGCGTGGATCGGCTCTTCTTCGACAAGCCTTAAATCATGAAAGCAAACATTTATTAGGTTCTGAGAAATACAACAAACGGGGAGGAGTAGGATTAGACAGGGTTATACAGGCTTATATTAGGGTCGTTATATAGGCTTAACCTAGACGGTTGAATAAGGAGAACCCGTAATATCATCCAAGAGGCTGGAAGCATCAGAAGTCGATGGGGATGTCGATGGACTCTTTCGTTTCCCATCATTCGACCTTATGTTGTCAGCTGCAAGCAGACGGGTCAAACATCAACAGCAGTAAGCTTCATCCAGGTGCCGGTGATTGTTTCGGAAACATGACTTTGTAAGGTTCGGGCTGGAGAAGCTTCAGCTCAGAAATCTGAGCAAGAACTTTCTTAAGCTCTTTCTTTTCCTTCGTTTCCGAAGAGCCCACAAAAAGCACTTCCTCCTCAGCGACTGCTGTCTTCGCTTGAAGTCGCCTTACTGGTGTCACGAGGGCCTCGACGGGCTTCAACTTCTTAAGCTGGGGAGGCTTTTCAGGCTTTTCAGTCTTTTCCTCCACTTCTACACACTCATCATCCTCCAGCTCTGCTTCCTCCTCTCCTTCCTCTCCTTCCTCTCCTTCCTTTCCTTCCTCGCATACCTCCTCCTCCTCCTGCTCCTCGTCTGCTCGCTCTCCCTCTTCTGCCTTCTTTCTCTCATAGATCTGCTTGACACAACCTTTCAGCTTTCGGGCAGGAGTGGGCAGCGTATTCCGGAGTTCCCGGATGAGCTGGAACAGCTTCTGGACTGCCTCGCCCTTGGTCACATGCACTTCATGTTCACACAACTTCCGGAATCCGAAAAGACATTGTGTCATGCTGTGTCATGCAGGCTCTCAGCATATTAATGGCAAGTGTCGGCAGGTGTTTGCCCTCGCTTGTGGCAATCAGCTTCACGTCTCAGGGCATAGGAGTACAACTTCCGAAGGCCCCAGCTGTCCTTGTAGATGCGGGAGGGAGTCACATCCCACCCCTGGTTCTCATAGAACTCCTCTACCTCGGGTCATCGCAGAATGAAAACAAACACAAATCATCATATGTGCGGGACTCAAACACCAATACTGTGATCGTTCAATGTAATGCCAGCAAGTTGCAGCCTTTTGAAGCAAAACGATCGAGACCAAAGTAAGCTGCTGCAGGTGCTCAACCATAAGTCGCACCATCTGACAGTTAAATGTCAAAGCCTGTGCACCCGGCTCACACTCCCTCTCTTCTTCCTCCTCCCAGCGTAGCCACGGCATGCCCTTGGCTTGCCGGCTCTTGCTAAGCTTCAGGTTCTGCCAAGCTTTCGTAAGCTTGGCAAAGCGAGCAGCCATTGCTGCTAAGGCAACCCACGAACTACAAACCAGAGCCCTGAGTCTCGACCCAAACGAATGTTCACGACAGCGATGCTTTTGATGCTCATGCTCAAGGATGCACCCAGCAAGCACGAGCAGACCAAACATTCGGAATCGCATGGGTAGGAGTCCTGAGGATGTATGGGGAGTGTAGATTTATTTAGGGTAGCAACATAAACTCAGTTAGCAGCACCCGAAAGGAAAGATGATGGCCTCGAACATCATGCAGCTCCATGACCCATCCAGCTCGTCCGACCTGTTTGGGTGCTTGGCTTGCGGCAGCTTCAAGGTCTTTCGGGCTGGGCTTTAGGTTCGGTTTCCCCTGCCTCCAGCGTGCATTCAAAGCCAGGGCGTGATGTCGATGAGGTCGAAGGGTCCTGGGGATTGTGTTGTTTGGAGGTTTGCTGGGTCTTGGGCCAAATAGAATTGGGCCAACTCTACAGTCTTATGATAGGCTCATGCCAAGGCATTTTACAGACAAGCCCACGAACCTTTTAATTTATGCCATCGTGCAACCCATTCAAAAACCCAAGACTTCAGTAACGACGGAATCAAAACCCTATATAGCTTTTCCCTGATTGTCACCCTGGCCCCGGCACTCCTGCATCCACGAATCTTCGCCAGGCGAAACACGATGCGACATTTCCGGCTGCGGAAAATCTCGAAAGCTTGGGGTGTTGCAGGGCTTTGAGGGATATAGGGTTTTGTGGGTGTACAGGGTCTTCTATTATGGGTCTCTCTAATCTAGCTTTAAGCTCTGACGTGTGGGTTTTCCAGGTTGGATGGATCGTCCGGGCTTTATCGAAAGCTTGCTACTTGACCATGTGTGTTGACATATACCAGAAAGGCACATGTACGGGCAAATTAAGCGACTAAAGGTAAGTATTTGTAAAAGTAGCTACCATATATGGATGATAAACTATCGCAACCTTTCAGAAAAGAGGCTTTCGAGCCTGCAGTTGCAGGAACTTCCCGTGGTGGCCTAAATTATTGCGACTGCGAGTCATGACATCAGTTGCAAGTTTTGTAGGCAACTTTAGCGCCCCAGGTACTTCAAAGCGCGTTTCCGATTCCGAAGACCACACACCAATCACTCAAAGGATAACGAGCAGGGCGAAGTTCTACAAGGCTTCCTAGGGTCTGTAGGGTCGTTCACTTATACCGCGTTGGTTTGGTTTAGGGTTTAGGAGCTACTTGAAGAATTACAGGAGTTAGTAAACAGATGTGAACTGGGTATATATACGGGCAATTTCTGTTGGCCATGGGATCTCTGAGCCTGCAACCTAGTTCCGAGAACCCATGCTCCTCGAAGCAAGGTAAGCAGAGCCTTCAAATTAAAGGCAGCATGCAGCTAAGCAGTAACGTGTGAAACTCCAAACCTCGTATGTGTTGCGACGATGCTTCACGAAGCTTGGAGCATCGCGCGGTTGCGTTACTGTGCCCAGGGCCCCTTCTCGGCGCCACTGCATGTGTCAGCAAAAGTTGTCAAGCACTCGGCGCCCGTAATCCGAAAACAAACACCCGAAACCTAAACACATTAATTAAACCCGACACCCGATGCCATAACTTTGGACCTGACAGGTAGGCTTGGTTGACCGGAAGCGCTGAGGATTCGGTCATAAACCGATATGTGCATACATGGCAGTTAGGACTCCAAAATAAGGTGCCCCAATCTTCGGAAACTCCCACATATTCGGATCCACGGATCTCTTAACCCAACTGGTGAGGTTCGTGCAGACACGTGCGGGCACGGTTCAAAGACTGGAAGGGGCCACAAGGCAGCTAGTTGAAGCAAACCATCTTCGTGCACAGGGTTACGCGAAAGGAACCGGAACTGTTGAGGTTAAGACTGTTGCTGTCCCATGTGCATGTCTAGGGCACTGTACACAGAAGCTCGAGTACTTAGGACATCAGGGGACGGTAGTCGAACCCCCCAAGAAACAAAATGCCAAGCCTCAACCGCAAATTCCTCAAGCCACGAGCGCTGTGGATGCCAGCGGCAAGCGATGCTGCGGGGCTCCAGTTTGTGGAGGAACGTGCATTCCGGCCGCCAATTGGAGGGGGGGTTGTCGGTGGTGTCGGCGTCGCTACCAAAATGCTGGATTCGGGAGTTTCCGAAAATGGGGGACCCTTTTTTTGTTCCCCTAAATAGTAGGATCCTCATATTAAGGATCGCAAAATAAGGTACCCCTAATATCGGAAACACCCATTTCACAATTTGACAACTCCTTGAAGACAAAAACCTTTTCCGAGATCTGGGTTTCCACCAGGGAGCCATTCAAAGGCCAAACATATGCTGAAAAACGGTTAAGGTTTCGGGCTTAGGGCAAAGCCTTCTGGAAGGAACCACTCAACAGCGAGAAATGGTCCGTTTCACAGTACATGCTTCTGTAGTTTTCTCGAGAGGCTTGTATTTCAGAGGCTCTGGCCGCTGAAATTATTCGGAACCATGGTTGCTGCCTTGGAACCCCATAACATCAGCCCTAACCCAGCCCGGGAGGATCTAGAAAGTAGATCCCCTAATTTGGGCCCCTACACTACCACGGGTACTTTATAGGAGCCCCCATTAAGAAATCCTAGACCCTAAACCCTGAAATAACCCTAAACCCTAAACCCCCATTAAGGGATCTACTTTTTGGATCCTCCCGGGGGTGTGGGAAGTGGAGATCGGGAACTCTAGCACAGGCCAAACCCAGATCCCCACTCGACCAACAAAGAACAGAACCCTCCGCACTACGGTTGATGAGAAAAAACCTGCATTACCTTACTTAAGGACCCGAAACTATGGGAATTATGGTATATTCCCTATTATGGGTAAGATTTATATCATCAACCGCAACTCCCAGAGCCCAGAAACAGAGGCAGAGGTGTTATAGCGGCATAAAATTTGAATAGTAAATAATAGTAATAAGGGGCCCCCAGAATAGTATTGTAATTATTTCGGCCATTTTGTTAGAGCCCCAAGATAATGCACAGCTTTAGCAAAAACGCAGCTCTCCCGACACCCGAAAAATCCTTTAACTCCATGGCAAGAGCCAAACCTACAAGATCCTACACACGACCAGGACCCCCCCCAAGGGCCCTGTAATAGAGCCCTTATGGCCCTTACGGGGTGGTATTGGGGTATTAGTAGAAGGTAGTTGGAGGGTCTAGGTAGACCCCAAACCCAATTTTAACGAGTTCCTCTGGCAGCAGTAGCCCCAGCACGACGGACGGCAACCTGCCTGTGTCTGCATGCCCTTGTGGCTGCAGCAAATGCAAGGTACCCTAAACCTTCGTTCCCCAAGAAGGTCAGCAAACATTGCTTTTTGTAGATCCTTATATCCAGAATCCCCAAAACACAAAACACAAGACGTAACCAGTACACGTATAGCTTAAGCGACCCTAAACCCTCAAAAACCCTAGCTCCCCGCGCCGCTCGACTCAATTCCGAGGGAGGGCTCAGTTCTGTGCGTCCGGTTGCACCTCAGGCCTTCCAAAGAAAAAGCTCTGCTTATGCAAAAATCAGTGGACTTGCTACTTAGTTTGTCCGGACTAAGTTGACAAGGATGTTCCTGTTTCCAGTTAATGTGCTTTGAAGGTCAAGGGCTTCAAAGGATTCAGGGTGCGATCTTGAGGGTGCAAGGTCTAAGGTGTTGGGACGAGGCTGTTTGTCCAATATCTCAGGGAGCAAAACAAAGATCAGCCTGTGTAAATGACATGGTGTAAAAGGCTTGAAAGCTGGCTCCTTCGACTACCTAATGTAGGGTTCACAGAGACTTATGGCTTAGGGCTCAGGGACACTGAGTAGTGACATTTTGCCGCCGAGTGGTTCTGTCTTTAATTTTGGGCTGAAACGAATTGAAGGAGAGGCTCAGAAGGTGGGGTTTCACGCTTGACGAAATCATTGGTGGGGTGTGATGGTCTGGCATTGGGCTTTTGAATTGGGATAAGGGTTTAGAGCTTCAGGTTAAGGGCTTAGAGTTTAAGGCTTAGTTTCCGGTTTCCCTTCCTTAAGGTACTCCAAGACCAAGTAGTGACGTGGGCCCACCCTTGGGCATGGAACTTCGGGCCTGACGACCCACCAGCAGTAAGCGAGGACGAGCCTCTAGCTGAGGCAGCGCATCCACAGTCAGACTGGCGTGCGTGTACTCTGGCAGCTTGTCTGACAGATACTGCTCGTACCAGCTCTTCGGTGACTCCGTCTCACCAGATCCACGAGTCTTTCGGGCCCTCAACACATTCTCAAGCACATAGAACTTGGGCTTGTTCAGTCTGACGAACTCAACACTCTGCACGAATGTCTGACACTCGGGCTTCTCCAGGTCGATCGGGTCTGACTTGAATCGCTTGCTGTTCGCTGCACTGTTTAGCTTGCAGCTGAAACTCGACACGAAGAGGTTGATCTGCTTTAGGTTGTCGTCTGACAAGGCGCAGCACTTGTCTAGGCGGGGCTTTTAAAGCCTTTGAAAAATATTAGTTAATAAGATCCTCTTTAGCCCAATAAGGGAAAATATGAATTGCCCCAAAGCTCTACCTAGTTGTTAATGGGGGTTCCTATAAAGTACCCTTAGTAGTATAGGGCCTCAAATTAGGGGATCTACTTTCTAGATCCTCCAAAGGGGTCTGTGTTGTTGTGAAGCAACAGCATGGGCCTGCTCGTCTGATGGTGTGCGTGATGTCGGTGAAAACATGGTCGAAGTGCATCGTCTTACCGCGCTGCTTCAGCGTGCCGTACGACGAAAGCCCAAACATAGTAACCCGGCGCAGCACGGTGGTATTAAGGAGTATGCTTCCGCACCATTAGAACCGAACCAAAGGCAACATTTTTAAGAATCCCTTGGTGTCAATGCACAAAATGATTTCAACGACTCCGCTGAAGTCCTACACCCTAAACCCTCAAACCCTAAAGCCCTAGAAACCCTAAGCCCAAAAACACACAAAACCCTAAACCGTAAGCCCAAAAACCCACAAAACCCTGAAGCCCTTAAACCCCTAAGCCCTAAACCCCCAAACCCTTGAACCCATAAACCCTAAAGCCTGAAACCCTGAGCCCAAAAACACAAAAAATACCCTTGAACCCTCAACCCTAAAACCCGCTTTGGGCTCTACCCAGACCCCCGGAAGAATCTAGAAAGTAGATCCCCTAATTTGGGGCTCTATACGACTAAGGGTACTTGATAGGAACCCCCATTAAGGGATCTACTTTTTGGGATCCTCCCGGGGGTCTGGGTATAGATCCCTTAACCCTAAACTTAAACCCTAAACCCTAAACCCCCAAACCCCTAAACCCTAAGCCCTAAATCCTAAACCCCTAAACCCTCCAAGGAAATCCGCTTTGGGCTGTGGGAGAGGCTGCCTGGCCAGGCGGAAAGCTTCCAGCTCGCTGCAGGCAGCTTCCACCCGGAGGAGCGCCGGAAACCTACACGATTTAGGGTTTCAGGGTTTAAGGAGTTAAGGGTTCAGGGTTGAAAATTTAGGGTTTAGGGTTGAAGGATTTAAGGGTTCAGAGTTGAAAATTCAATGTTTAGGCGTTAGTGCTTAAGGATTTAAGAGTTCAGGGTTGAAATTTTAGGGTTTAGGGTTGAAGGATTTAAGGGTTCAGAGTTGAAAATTCAATGTTTAGGGTTTAGCGCTGAAGGATTTAAGGGTTCAGGGTTGAACAATTTAGGGTTTGGGGTTTAGGGTTGAGAGTTCTAGGGTTTAGCGGTTCAGGGTTGACAACTTAGTGTTTAGGGTTTAGGAGGCTTAGGGTTTAAGGGATTAGTGTTTAGGGTTTAGGGGTTTAGGGCATTATACCACAGGCTCGAGGTTTAGGGATTGGGCACATTGAGGCTCTCTCGGGGTCCGTTTCAGGGTGCCATAAGGGTACTACAAGGGTTTGAGGTGTAGGAGATTGTGGGTTCAGGGGTTTAGATGAGCTTAGGGGTTTAGGGCTTAGGGTTACAAAGTTGAGGGCTCAGGGTTTAAGCGATTTGCTTCAGGGTGCAGGGTTTCGCGCTTGGGTCGGGGCCCACACGACAGAGTCGAGATGCAAGCTGGCGCCTCCCGTCTCTAAGAGTGCGAGTTCGAGGCTCAAAAAGGTGTAGGGTTCAGGGCTTTATACGTAAAGGGTTTAAGGGTTCTGGGCTAGGGTCATATCATCATATCTAATAAGTGGAGTTTATGCTGCTCCATAAACCTTACGCAAGATAAACCCAATTCGGGTCCCTTTTCCGGTGCCGATAGCACCTTATAACCTACTTGCGCCGTCCCCCCGACCCTCCAAGCACAGCTTGCTGCCGAAAGGCTGCGACACGTCGACTTCAAAGCGCCGGGCGTTGTAGAGCTGCGGTATGAGGCCTCGCACTAGGGGAAGACGGAAAAGGGTTTAGGCTAGGGTCCAGGGTTTTGGATATAGGGTTTACTTGGTGGATCATGGCACTTGGTAACTAGGGTTATAAGTAAAGCAACTATACTTATAATTACTTATAACCCCAATTAGGGTACTTACAACCTTACTTACTAAGTCCCATGATCCTCTAAGCAGGGTCCAGGGTTTAGTATATAGGGTTTAGGTTTGAAGGGTTAGGGTTGAGGGTAATTTTAGCCTTAAGGGTCCAAGTACCTGATAAGCATATTCATATACTCTCCCAAATACTAAACCTACATAACTACTTTCCTAAAGCACAGTACCAAATTATTGGGGCCTTTGGACCCTTGGGGTAGGGTTCAGGGTATAGACCCGAGAAGTCCAAACATCTAGGCTATGTGGTGGTTCGTTTCCTTGGGGCGTATCCGGTTCCTGAGTCGTCCCTTTAAATAAGGGTACCCATGTTCCCACTACTCTGTTTTAATGCGGAAACCTACGGAAGCCCCAAAAAGTGAAAGGTCACCTACTCAGCTACAAAGTATTTACAAACTCTTGCAGACGAAACCCTACCAGCCAATGATGTAGGTAGCCGGGCTGCATAAGGCTGTCTAAGGCCTCCAAAGCGAACCCCGAACCCTAAACCACCAGATCCTAAACCCCACTAGCCCTAAAGCACGGAAGGCAATACGGCTTCTGGCATGCCAACAAGTAGCACACATCAGCGATGGAAGGGACGTCGCCAACCTTGGCATACAATTCTGCGTTTGGGCTTTAGGGGTTCAAAGGTTGCTGGGGCCAGGGTTTAGTAGATTTATCCAGCCATTAACGGCCATTCCACAAATCTCAAGGTGCCTGAGCATATTGCACACAGATATCTAACATAGGTTTGTGACAGCCCATCACACCCAACAACCTACCTTCTTAAGGACTTCTATAAGGAAGTCAAAAAAGAACCCTGAAAGGCGAGGTCTCTTATGGTGCAGGGAACCCCTCATGAAGGCCCAGAGTTGGCCCAGGGCCCTGACTCGATAGATAGATGGGCAGGCAGATAGATAGAGAGATCGGTAGATAGATAGGTAGAGAGAGAGAGAGAGAGAGATCGGTAGATAGATAGGTACAGAGAGAGAGAGAGAGAGAGAGAGAGAGAGAGAGAGAGAGAGAGAGAGAGAGAGAGAGAGAGAGAGAGAGAGAGAGAGAGAGAGAGAGAGAGAGAGAGAGGAGAGAGAGAGAGAGAGAGAGCGAGAGAGAAAGAGACACAGAGATAGATAGATAGATATACTCGTGCTGAGCCTCCTGAAGCTTGGAGGGTCAGAGAACTTAGTTCGCATATAGTTGTAAGCACCAAGGATCCCATTCAGGGCACATCTACTTATTCTAGACCCACGAGTAACCTGGGAATAAAAGGGTGCCCTTTTCTGTTCAAAGGAGCTTATATATAAGGGACCTGAAGCCTAACAACGGCAAGCCAATGAGGACGATGGCGACCAGGTCCGTTTGCAAGTAGGGCGATGGTCCACGACTTGCTGCAAGTCATGTCGCAGCATGACCTGTGCATCTCGCACCTCCTGCTTCTTGGCTTCTTCGAGCTTTCGGGCAGCCTCTGGGTCAGTTTCCTGAGCCAGAGCCTCGATCAGTTTCCTCTTCTTTCCACCGTTGGCATGCAGGGTCGCCAGCAAGCTTGTATAGGCCTTGCCCTTCTCGCCTGTTTTGGCAACGGAGGTCGTCTTGGTCGAGAGCTCGTCGATTTTGGTGTCTGCAGGCCGGTGGTCTCTTTATCTTTTCCTGATACTGCCTAACATAGCCCTAATAAGGATCCCTATATACAGCCCCTTGAAACAGAAGCCCCAAGCAAAGAGACCACCGACCGACACGAGGTTTAGGGTTTCGTCCTTCTTGGGCTCCCCGGACTGGTCCTTCTTTGTCGCAGGACTGATCCTTCTTTGGCGCAGCAGGCTTAGGCTTCCCACCCAGAGAGCCCAATATCCCTAAATTAAGGAATATAGCTTAAATCATAATATGAAGCCCTACAAAATTTAAGCCATATTCCTTGATTAAGGGGTATTGCTTCTTGGGAGCGGCGGGCTTGGGCTCCCCAGACTGCTTTATCTTTTCGGGAACCCGGGCTGAACCTAAACTCAACCGAGCTCACAAGTGCCTGATGTTAAGCCTTACTTGCTTGCGGATCATGGGACTTAGCAAGGTTATAAGTGCCTTAATCGGAGATATAAGTAGTTATAAGCCCTATTATGGACTCTTACTATATGGGGGCAGTACCTAACTAAGAAGCCATAAACAGGAACCTCAAAAAGATGGGCCCAGGTAGGCGATTTTTGGACTAGAGGTAAAGACCAACCTTAACACGTGGTTCCCAGGTCAGCCCTTGTCCGTGCAGGATGTTCCCTAGTTACCGACTCCATAGTAGTTCCTTTTTGTCGTTTAAATTTAGGATCGTATAAGGAATTAATTAGGGTCCAGGGCTACAGGGTTTAGGGTGTTCAAAAAAGAACTACTATGAAGCGTCTAGGTAGAGCCTTTCTAGCAGAATGCAAGGACGACATTGCCCGCAGCAACATCTCACCCCGAGACGCCCCAGGCTCTACATACAACCTACTTACCAGGGTCCCATACTTGGAGGTTCACGGGTAGTTATAAGTGGGGATATAAGTAGGGTAATTATGCTTGTAACTCATGTTGGGGGACTTATATCCCTACTTATAACTACCCATGAACCCCCAAGAAAGCCCTGAAGTAAGAACCCTAAACCCTAAACCCTAAACCCTAAACACTGAACCAATCAACCCCGAAACCCTACGCTCTCAATTCTCAACCCTTATAGGTTTAGGGTTTAGGGTTTAGGGTTTAGGGTTTGGGGTTTAGGGTTACTCTAACCCCTAAACCCTTCAAGCAAGAACTTTAATCAAACCCTGAACTCTGATCCCCCTGACCACTAAACCCTCAACCCTAAACCCTGAACTCCTAAAGCCTAAACTCTAAGCCCCTAAACTCAAGACCCCTAAACCCTGAACTCCTAAACATCAAGAGCTGCAGGAACCTTCTCTGTTCAGCCCCGGACCGCATAACGGCCAGCGGAACGTGCGACCAGGTTCTCGCACGCCTTGCGCAGACTGAACCACAAGGGTGGTGGGTTTAGGATTTAAGGTTTAGGGATACGATTTAGGGAGCGATTTTTGAAGTGTTGTTTAAGTTTTTCGGGGCTTATTAGGGTTTAGGGCTTTGTGGGTTTAGGCTTGATGGCTTAGGGTTTTGTGCAGGTTTTCGTGTTTAGTGAGGATTTCAGGTTTGTAAGCAAAATGGCACTGGAACTTCAGGAAGTCATGGTCCATTATGACTACTACCTTAAGTATAGTTGCTCTTTCCATAGGCGACTGGGCTTAGAGGGTACGTAGCCCAAGAATCTCTCCAAAGTCAGCAGACTACATACCTGGACTAAACCCCTAAACCCTGAACTATATGATGGCCTAAACAGGTTCCTTATCTAGGCCGTTCAGTAACCCACTGGCAAAAAGTACATACTTTTTTAGTCTTATCTTATAATAGGAACCCAGAAACCTGCAAGTAAAAAGTGTGCCACGGAACAGCGTGGTTATTATAGTTGAAATAAAATGGGCCCAAAGACCCTATTCTAATTATTAAGGCCCGAATTTTACTAGCAGACTTGTGGATTACCTGTGTTTGGTACTGACCTAAGACGTCAAGGCAAGCAACAACAAGGCGGCCTTGGCATCGCTTACTTGAAGGATTATGGGACATCATAACTGGAGCTATAGACAAGGGAAGCATACCTACAACAACTTATAACCGCAGCCAAGGTACCAGGAGCCTTACTTCCTACTGCTGATGGACAAAATCCTGCATGACCCTTAGGACTCTAAACTATGGGAATTATGGCATATTCCTTATAATGGGTAATGCAGGATTTTGTCCATCAACAGTAAGTCCCATGATCCTCCCTGGGCATGAGTTTTAGTTTCAAGATTCAGGGCCAGGACTCCTTTATGGAACCATACATGAAGCCCACTAAAGACTGCAAACAATCTTTGAAAGCCCCATAATTAGCACATGATTCGTTATAAGCCACATCAACATCCTACGCAACCTTATAAGATCCATTCTAAGCTGCTGTAACATCCCCAGTAAGGTTTTGTGTATTGGTTCAGCAGATCAAATTATTTAGCAGTTTCTATATTCTGCTTTTCAGTCTCTGCTTCAGGGCCTCTGTTTTATGTGTTTTTGGAGGGTGGGGGGTAAGAGTTAAGGCTCACACCCTCTCCAATGTCCCTTTTCAGTCTTTGCGGAGCGAGGGTTTTGTACGAATGCAAAGACTACAGTTGGAAATAACTCGCGGGGTCTCACCTGGATTCTCGTACTTACAAATCATTACAAGTCAAATGTACGAGTAGGGAACTTACAAGTCTGTGCCGAGGAATGCTCAGTGACGATATAAGTGTTGAAAGGGTCTGAATGCCGAAAAGACAGATATTGCAACGAAAACTCGGCATGCTGTTCCCTTTATCCAGGGAGGCCCGAGCAGAAGACAAAAGCGAGAGCACGGTGAGTGCTCAGAGGAAGGAGCGCGAAGCGCCAGGCAGCCCAAGCTGCCCCGAAAGATGGCTGCTCCACAGCCACATGCAGTTGCTGCCCTGCCAGGGAGGGCGGAGAGGGTGAGCAGAGAGCAGCGACTGGAGGAAAAGGTTCTGTTTCGGGGTTTGCCTTAAACTACGTGATACGAAGAACAAAGGCTCACACCCTCTCCAATGTCCCTTTTCAGTCTTTGCGGAGCGAGGGTTTTGTACGAATGCAAAGACTACAGTTGGAAATAACTCGCGGGGTCTCACCTGGATTCTCGTACTTACAAATCATTACAAGTCAAATGTACGAGTAGGGAACTTACAAGTCTGTGCCGAGGAATGCTCAGTGACGATATAAGTGTTGAAAGGGTCTGAATGCCGAAAAGACAGATATTGCAACGAAAACTCGGCATGCTGTTCCCTTTATCCACGTCCCCTTGAAATCATCCCATGATCAAGTCGCTGCTGATCGAGATATGTCGAAAGATACTGCTTCAAAGGTGGCTTGTGCACGTCAATGTGCATGGACGCAAGCTGTGCCAGCCCATCGTTGATATAAATGCGAACCGTTCTGTCAGAGGCCCATCTGCCCATGAGTTTGACATAATCCAAAGAGAACCGCTTGCGGAAGTACATGGTTGCGCCCCCGCGGCGAAGGCTGTAGGGCCTGAACGCCCATTCATCCAACTTCAAAGCCTCCAAAGCTTTGTCGAAAGACTGCCGAAAGTGGTATTCTGATGGGACCAGCAGGTCTGTGGAGTTAGAACGCTCCTTCCACCGCTTCAAACGGATGCAAACGGACTTCACTTGAAAAGTGACCGAATCACTTGCGCCAGACCGCTGGGAGGTCTTTGTTGCGCCCAAGTTAAACACGGCACAATCATGTGTGGGGGAAATGTCAACATGACGCGCTTGCAAGCCCAAAAGCTCGCCAGTCCTGAGCACACCATAAAAGGCAACCTCCAGAGCTAAAGCGAGATTTGGCATTTTGCGGCAAAGAAAGTACCCACACAATACCTGCAACACTTGTTCAGGCAGCGGCGGGGCACGTTGGGGCACCTCACGTCGTTGCCATGTTTTTACAAGCCGCCACGAGGACTGCAGGGTACCTTTCAAGTTTGGGCGAAGATCTTGAAGCCCTGACAAACCATCAGTTGCCAAGGAGAGGCCTTCACCCTCCTCCCACAGATGTTCAATATACTCCGAGAACAAGGAGTCAAGGTGACATGAGTTATCAGGTATGCGTTTTCGGCGCACCTGACAGAAAAGATAAAATGCACGTAGTGCTGAATCGTATCTTTGGCGTGTCCTGGGTGAAACTGTGTTGGCTCTCAAACTGCCCAAATCTTTTCGGGCCGCTTTCCGTTCGCGCTGCGTACGCCCTGCCAGGATGGTCACTTTAACCATTTCTTGCGGACTCGAGCTCTCCGGCTCGGCCGATCGGCCGGGTTTGTGTCTGTTGAAACGTACGCGACGAACGGATGGAGCCCGGTAGCAAGAAGAAGAGACGACACGCGATACAAAAGACTTTGAAGCTTTCTGGAGCTTGAACGCCCCCGCCGTAAAAGGTGCAAGCAAACCATAGAGTCTGTCAAATGCAGACAACGAATTCGAGTTTCATGTCGGCGGAGTACCCGCCACCGTAACGAGGTGTACAAGGCCCGTAGTTCGAGCTTGTTGATGTGGTCGTGCGGCGCATCGGGCCACTTCCAGCCGCATATCTCCTGCCACACCCAAAGCCCAGCAGGGATACTGTTGCGATATTTTTGCTGGACCCTGGCATCGGCAGAGATTTGCAACATTACGTCCTCCCCTTTAGCAGACATCAGCGTCATGAGCTTTTGTGCCAACGCCTCAGCACACGGAGAATCACTTCGGTAAACCCGTCCCAGACTGTGCCACGAAAGTAGGCAATCCCCTTGAAGAGGTAGGTCACGGTACAGGGTCGCCAGGAGGGCATCCAGCGTCCGAACCAAACACAACTCCAGCGGAGCCAGCACATGAATCAAGAGAAACCCAATAACAGCAACGTTCCACGAATTCCCTAGGAGGGATAAGCGAATATTGTCATGAACGGTTTTGTTTTGTTTGGCTTCTCCTTTCGGCATACTGTTGAGGGTATAGCCGACTGGGTACCCCATGGCTCGTTCGCGTTCGGAAGCGGAAGCTGGCCTTGGGGGATGCTTCGTGTGCCAGAGAAGATTGCGGTCTTGATATTGGTAGGGCGGGAAGCGATGGCGGTCGGCCGTCCATCGGGCCAACTCCTCGGAATTGCAACGTTCTAGGCCCGCAGGTTTCACCCTAGGCTGGTCAGAGGACTGCGCAGAGGTGAAGGTATGAAACTTGTCAGTGCTGTGATGAAATTGCCACCCTGGTTCCAACACACCTTTGGCATCCAACTCAACATGGAAGTGCACCTCCCCGTAGCTGGATGAGTGAGAGTTCGAAGGAGGGTACAGTCGTACTTGGTCTGATCCTGTCAACCCCCAGTCAAACCAGTAAAGACGATCACGGCGACAAGGTGAAATGCCCGAGGCGGGAATCATGTAAGGAAGGACTCCAGCTTGCAAGGTTAGCGCCGAACGGTCATCGGGACTCATGCTGAAGACGCTCTCTTGAAGAAAATGAACTGCAGCCCAAGGGAAAGCTTCCTTCAACATCTCAACCACCGGCAATACAAGCTTATGCAAAGGCCCGCGTGGGGGTCCAGCTCCAACTAACACAAGCCTTGCGTTGGTCGCCCTTCCAGCCCATTCACGGCACTTCTGTGGAGTGATCTGCTCCACCTCATCTAAGAAATGGACTTTCGGAAAGGCTGTTTCCACAACTCGACGGGCGTGAACATCCGACTCGACGGAAATGTGCAAACAAACCTGAGCTCGTACTGCTTCCAAGGCGACTCGAAGGCCAGATATGCCGTCAAATAGCCCAACACACACGATCCCCTTTTCTGGAATGTCCAGAGAAGATTCCCCTCGGAAAGGTAAGGAAGCCACGGTAGCACCATAGGTCGACACCGCTTCGGAGGCGCAGACTCCACCCCCCAGCATGGAGGCATCACTGGCGGTCACAAGCCCTGAAACTGACGATCGGAAGTCGAAATGAGCGAGAGGAAGCAGGCTGATGAACATCAGAAGCTCAGATTTGACGGCTCCGGGAATCTGCTGAAATCCGATCTTGCTCTCATCGAAGGATTGGATAAACTGCCAGATGTAGTTCAAAGAAGACATCAATGCCCTTCTGAACATTCCGAAATAAACAAAACCACCAGCCACAATGCGAATTGCCTTCTGAGTACAGCTACCCTTCTTCAGTAACGAAAGTGCAGCGCTGACATATTTGGCCAGTTTGTCGCCTTTTGGACGTCCCATCCCCACAGAACCATCTAAATCCGCCCCTTGCATCTCAGCCATCTGCTTCTGGTGGACAGATTTCTTTGGATTCAGGGGGATACCCGACGCTTGATATGCAGCAATCAATGGGGAGACCTCTGCCGATACCTGACCCTCGAGAAGTGGGATCGCTGCCGGGGATACTTTCTCAAGCACGTCCAAATTGTCAAGATAGACTCTCCAAGTGGGATTTGCCAGGGTGAAAGCCCGATCTTTGCGCAACTCGGAGAAGCCGAGCAACCTCGAAGGCGAACCTTGAACCTTCCTCAGGAAGTTTCGATGTAAATGTTGCGCGATGCCGACACTATTCAAGAAGCCCATGGGGAGGACCTTGGCAGAGAGATAACATCGCTCGGTTACTCCAGGTGGTACCAAATCCGAGGGCACTGGACGGGAGAATGTCAAGTAAGGAAGCCAGGAGGGAGGCAAGGAGAACACGTAGAAAAAGCATCGGACATCTTCACTGGAAATGACCATTTCTTCATGGGGATGCAACTGCAACGCATTCATTTGATGCATCAACGGGAGTGTCCCAACATCGCCCTCCACACTGAGGCAAACAGAATTGAAAGGAACCAAATTCATAATCAATCGATGTACCTCCACGCCGTCATGGACCTCCCCCTTTTCAATACCAAAAAGCCCGTTTTGAATCATGCGTCCACCTGCCTTTGCCACTGCACTTTCTGGAATAATCGACACCAGGTTGTACTCAACAAGGCCGCGTGCTAATTCAGGCCACTCATGCTCATCCACCATAACCCTTGAACTCCTGACCTCATGATCGTTCCAACCCGGGCGCAAGTATCTGTCAGGATGCTGAAGCGCATCAAGCACTCCACCCTCCGCCAACTCAATTGCGGGGATCTTGCCGATGGCACCGTAAGGCAAAGCAGGCTTCAAGTTAGCCCATGTAGTCCACTGAGCTGTGCGGACTTCCTCACCTCCATAACTCAATGTTCGAGTTTGCAAGAACCTGGGCCAATGAAACTCCTCCACACAGAACTCATGCTTGAGAAAAACGTGGACTCGATCCTCTAAGTATTCCAGAATTTGGCTCTGCACTGCGGTAGGAGGGCCAACACAAACGCCCGCATATCTCCCGCCATGGAGATAATTGAGAGCTGACACCACAACATATAGCCACACTTTGTGATTACTCCTCTCCAGTCTGAATCTTGCTATTTCGCTCTTTCTGGGCAGGGGCAGAGGGAACACATCTCTCTTTCTCCGAAGGGTCCCCTCCGCCGTCGTCTCCTCCTCTGCTCCGCAAGATGATGCAACCAGCTCCGAAAACCCACAATCATCACTGCCCAGAATAAACGCTAACAGCAACTCCCCAAGATCACCAGACTTGCATGGCATGTGAACATCGCTCACACTTGCGCAGGAATCCTGCCTTGGAGGCGGAAGTGTCTCCTGCGGAATCCCAGTTGAAGCGCCTGCCAGCGGAGACATATGGCATGGAAGTGAGGCCCCACATTGGGCCCCGGCTTGCCCCCCATTCAATGGGAGGGCTTCGTCGGCTCGACTTTCGGGGCCGATGGACGTTCCCACTTCCCGGCCCCTTTCTTTCCATCTCCTTTCTTCCCCTTCTCGCTCCACTTGCCTTTGCCGTCGCGCTCCCCCCAACCTTTGCCTTTCCCCATGTCCCGTCTGACCTTGTTCTCGTTCCGGAATTCTCTCGTTGCCCCCTGTGCTTCGGCCACTCCGGCCAATCTTTCTTGATCCATGGGAATAAGCTCCAAATTTTGAGCCACCGGCCATGTTGCGCCTCCCACTACGAGTTCTATGGCTTTGACCCTCTGAGTCACAACATCCAATCCCCCCAAGATGTCTCTGGCAATCAGCTTGTCCGCGACGGTGGCCAAAGTCAATAGCTCGCGCTTCTGGCCGGCATTCGCCCCCAACCCCAAAATGTGCTGACGGGTGTATTTCTGGAACAGTGGCAAAATCTTGACTTCGTCCTCTGCACCATACTGTACCAAAATTCGGCTCATCTCGTCCAGGGCTTGCCGGGTTAGTAGACCTGGGTACTTGCGGGCCACTTGGCGCACTCTGTGCCCTTCTCGAAATGGGTGCCCGCTGTCTTGTGAGTCGATTGAAACGCTGCTTGAGCTGCTCTCGCTTCCAGTGTTCATGCTGTTGTTGCTGCTGTTGCTCCTTTTGTCCCTCCTCTTGCTCTTCTTCTTGCGTTTCTTCTTCTTCGTCTTGGAACGCCGGCATAGAATACTTCTGACTGTCTTTGAAGCATCCAGCGGGCCTCCTTTGTAAGATTGACTCCCCGTCTTGCGTAACATCTGATCTTCTCTCTTGGTGCGCTCTGGGCTCTTCTCTTTTGGGAGTTTGTTCATGTGGCTTGGGCCTTGAGCTAGATCGGCGAGCTCTTTTTCGAGGGTTCCTACTCCGTGTGGGGTCTCTTTGGGAAGACTGTCGATGTTCAATGCCCATGGTGCAGCTGCGTCCTCTCGAACGACCGTGAGGCCGTGGATGCCTCCTTGCGACAGTCCGAGCTTGGGGCAGTCTACGGGGCAGAGGTGTACGGTTACTTCTGGAGGGTAACCGCTCGAGTGGCATGATTCGGCCCATGTCTTCAAATCGATGTTGTCTGTCCCCCTTAACAATACGGTAGCTGTATAGCCACCTTTCCCCAAAGTGATGTATTCAAGGCGTCCAGAGACCTTGCACGGTCGCCCCCAATAATCACCACCGAATTGGTAGACCTCACCAAACTGCCAGAAACTCAGAGGTAGAACGGCAATCGTCTGCTCTTTGCCTAACTCGAACTTGCCCTGATAATCCACAAACTTCCGCACTCTCTTAGCACCTCCTAAGGAAGGAGACGCCTTGAGAGGAAGAGTAGTTCGACGAGCACTAGGTCGCCTAAGAATGCCTCGAACTCGTGGGGCCATAAACAACTTGAAAGAAGCTGATGACGAACACTCCCTTGTCCTTCACTCCCAATCTGTGTCTCCACTGCCGTCTGGGCAATGCTCTGCAGTTAAGTCAATCGCGGGGTTGTTGCGTACCACTTGAAGATCAACTTTTGCTTGCTGCGAAACACGTTGCACTCTTCCCCTGTCCGCCTTCTTGCAGCCCGCGTCGATCGAATCCAGTGATAGATTCAGCAGCAAGCTCAGCCGCCACGGCCGCTGACTTATGGCGAGGCAGTGGTCGCAGTGATGGCTCGAGGATGTTCCTAGACTTGGAAGAAATATTACATGCACGATGCTGCGGCCTGGTGGCGCTCTGAAATAAAGAAGCTTTGACTGCAATAAGCTAGGTAGGCTCTCGTTATGCTGCCCTGAAGTTCGCCAAGATCTGCACCCCCACATGCGCCTGAGCAGAGAGCAGCGACTGGAGGAAAAGGTTCTGTTTCGGGGTTTGCCTTAAACTACGTGATACGAAGAACATGGCTGTCTAGGGTCGGGAAATTGAAGTGGAGCTGGAAGTTTCTAATCTTCAGGTTTAAGGGTCTATGGGGTAGATCCCCTAATTTGGGGCCCCTATACGACTAAGGGTACTTGATAGGAACCCCATTAAGGGATCTACTTTTTGGATCCTCCCGGGGGTCTGGCTGTCTTTGGGGCTCACCGGTTCAAGTCCCTGCAGCTGCCTGAAGGCCCTTCAGCACTGCTGCATGCGCGAAGCCTGCAACATCAAGTGTGGAAGCTTTAGGGTTTAGGGGGTTTAGGGCTTTAGGGGTTTAGGGCTTTAGGGGTTTAGGGTTTAGGGGTTTAGGGGTCTTAGGGGTTTAGGGCTTTAGGGGTTTAGGGGTTTAGGGGTTTAGGGGTTTAGGGCTTTAGGGGTTTAGGGCTTTAGGGGTTTAGGGGTTTAGGGGTTTAGGGGTTTAGGGGTTTGGGTTTAGGCTAAAGGGTTCTGTGCTCAATAGGCGCAAGGCTTAGAGTGTGTGTGAGCTGGGTTGAGTAGATTCGTCATGAATTCTCCCGAAGCTCCAAACATCTTCAGGACCTGGCTCTCAAAAGGATCCTCATCCTCATCAAAATCATGATCATGGTTATCATCACCACC
This sequence comes from Symbiodinium sp. CCMP2592, assembly GCA_905221615.1. Classification (NCBI taxonomy): domain Eukaryota; class Dinophyceae; order Suessiales; family Symbiodiniaceae; genus Symbiodinium; species Symbiodinium sp. CCMP2592. Next base: position 74,270 of record CAJNDT010005602.1, read on the forward strand.
GATCATCCGCATCAGAATCGGCAGCGGCACGTGCATCATCACCGCCACTCGCCATCACCATCAGCATCTCCTTTGGGCATCGGCATTCCGAACAAGCCGCGAACACTTCCATTAGAATATTTAGAATGCACCCTTCTCCCCGCAAGCTCGCTTAGTGCAAAGACCATTAATAAGGGCAACGGCAGGCTTGTTTCAGGGGTGCTTGTCTTGTATCCTTGGGAACTAAAGGTTAACCCTTGGGTGTATGTGTATATATGTGTGTATATATATATATATATATATAGCGGGAGTGTATAGGGACTGCAGCACCCCAAACAGGTTAAAGCTTACCTACTTTACTACTGGTTTACAGGGAAGCAGCAGTGCAATCCGAATCCTACAACACAATACAAACTCCAAGCCCAGCCTTGCACCATTCACCCAGAACTTCCGGACACACGACTCGAAACTCACAGTCGGACTCTCAACACTCCAAAGCCGCAAACCAATTGATGATCTCGAAGACCAACCATAACTGATACCTATGCCGTAATATAGGGACCTTCATCATCAGAGTCATGGAAAAACTACGACCTCGAAACCAAAGTACCTACTGGCTTGGGAACTTTAACACTCAACCCTAAATCCCAAACCGCTTAAACCCTAAACTTCAAACAACCCTATACAAGCCCTAAACCCCAAACCACCTGAACCCTAAGCCTTAAAACAAGCCCGTATAGGAGTTTCCGAAAATTAGCGGTACCTTATTTTGGGGCCCTTATAATAAAACTCCTAACATTTAGGGTCCTATATTAGGGTCCCCTCTTTTCGGAAACCCCCGTATATCCTAAACCCTAAACCCTAAACCCTGAAGCGTTGCCAGGAAGCCTCGCCCGTCCACCTCACGGCCGTCCACGGACGCGGACTTCACCTCAAGCAGGTGTTAGGGCCCCCAAAGAGCACCTAAGCAAAAATGAGGAGAGTGATATCCCATGTAACTCCCCTTCTAATGAAGCCCGTTAAACTAGGGATATCCCTATAAAATGTTCATGCTTATGTGCTTCGTTGGGCCCCTCAGGTGTAGGGTTGAGGGTTTATGTTGGTTTAGGGCTTCGGGTTTTGGGGTTCAAGGTTTCGGTTTAGGGTTTCGGATAAACTCTTCGAGTTGGACACTCACCGTAAAAATCAACAATTTAATGTTCTTCTTCTTTGCTGTTCAAGGCCTGTCAAACGCAGGGCTAGGGTTTAGGTTTAAGGCTTCGCATGTGGATAACCGACCCAGATGAGCGACGAACACGATCTTTTCTAATGAGAGCCGCTGAAACCAATTGCATTGCGATCTAGAGAAATTACGCCCTTCAACCCCGAAACACCCAAACCCTGCCCTTGAACGTCCACAACCTAATTCTAGATTTCTCACACTTGCTAGCCCGAGCAGCAGATTTCAGGACGCCGACATTCTGCAATGGCTGCCTGCAAGCATAAGAAAGCCAGACATTTGTTTAGGTTCTGATGCCCTCAACCCTGAACCCCCTAAACCCTAAACACTAGCTTTCATTGAATCTACGGAATCTTGCTGAATTTTGGATTCTCCGTTCGGTGGGTGCAACCCTGCCGGTGCATACTCAAGGTCTTAAAGGTCATAAGGGTGGTTAGTGGTTGTCAAAATTATGGTCCCTTTTTGGATCTTTTTGTTAATACCCCAGCTAATATCTAGGGTGCCCAACAAGGGACCCTAATTTTGACAACTGCCCATGAGGAATCGCCTTGAAGCTTGGGATGACTTCGTAAACCACCTTTGAAGCTTAGGAAACCTGGGCGTAGAGGGTGCCTAGCCTTCGCGCTCTAGAGACGCATAGCTTCAATTTAGAAGACAAGCTGGAGACTTCTCCGGGCGACACTGCGCGATGAAAATGGCTTCTCATTGCGAGGGCCACGGGAAACTTTCGATTGGATGCTGCTCGCAAGCAGCTCTATACTCCATAAGCCCGAGTTCACGCACAGAAACTGGCGAACTAAATAAAGCAGGGTTTAGGGTTACTTCAAGGCAGCTGGGGGATTGTCACTCATTATTTCGCCTTACGATACGGGAATGCAAGGACTTTCTTCAAAAGGTGACAGTGACGTGACTCCATGCCGACCCTAAACACGAAACCCAAACCTTCTACCACTGATGTTTTGCCATGGGCACATCGGCACGTAAGTTTACGAGCAGCAAAACTGCCCCGAACTCTGAACACTGGGCTTATAATGATTAGAATAGGGTTTCGGGATATAATTTAGCAAATTTATCGGCAAATATTCCAGACTCCATATTACGTTTAGGGTTGCTGTGGGCTGCCGGATATACGTCATAGAATCTCTAGAACAAGCCAATGTGAACTCGCAGAATAGTAGGTTACCTGCAGGGCGGGACCCTAAACCTAAATCCCTAAACTTCTATAAACCGCCTAAACCCTAAGCCTCTAAACCCGAAACCCCTAAACTCCCTAAGCCCCTCAACCCCAAAACATCCCTAAACCCTTTTCGATCCCAAGTCTTTGCTGGCCGAGGTGCGTTCCAGAGTTCACCACTTCCTGGGCAGGGCGCTGAGGCATTTACGGTCTCTGGGCACCGTTACCCAGGCCTCCGGGAGGATCTAGAAAGTAGATCCCCTAATTTGGGGCCCTATACTACTAAGGGTACTTTATAGGAACCACCATTAAGGGATCTACTTTTTGCATCCTCCCGGTGAGGCATTTAGGGCCGCTGGTATCATGGGAGGCTCCAGCGGTTTGCCTTTAGTCTCCATCGTAGTTCCTTGTTTGGTTAACCAGAAACTATAATATAGGATCTTAACCATAAATAAACTGGCTAACCAAAAAAAGAACTACAATGGAGACTATAGGTAGGGCCTAAGGCCTAGAGTTTAGGGTTATCCCAGAAGGCTCCTTGAATGGACCCTAGGCTTCTGTGAATGCCTCTCGAAATAACAGTGTCCATGCCGCGTTCTTCATTGAGGGTGCCAGGAGCTGTGTGCTCTTATGTGGGTAGTAATCAACATTGGGGTCCCTTTTTGGTACGCTAAATAATAGGTGCCGTATTATAATAGTAGGGACCCAAAGTGTAAGGGTTGTGGGATGTAGGAATCCCTGAGGCAAAGGGCACCGATGTAACTTTTAGAGCTGAAGGTCAGAGACGGAGAAAACCCTTAAACCCACAACCCCAAATCCTCAGCCCCTAAACCCTAAACCTAAAACCCTAAACCCCTAAACCTAAAACCCTAAACCCCGAAACCCTGAAGCATAAAACAAACAACTCTGTACTATTACTATAGGCTTACCTCAACTCCAACCCTCAAGGTTCAAACCTTTTAACAACCATCAGCCCTGGGGTTTATGATTACCCTAAGGGCCCAAGTAGTCTTTATTTATGGTTTTTCGTACCGAATACGGCCCTAAAGTCCTATAACAGGGAGTACTTGGACAAGCCCAAGCGCCTACGTAGACTTTCAAGCTCTGCCCCAGCTCTCGACTGCTGAAAACCGACTCCAGTAGCCTTATCCGTTCAACCGGTTTGCAACAAACCAAATCCTAGACACCAAGAAGCAGAACATCGCAGGTCCGACTACCCAGCACCCACATCCAAACTCCAGGACACCTAATTGAGGGATCACGGCGCGCAGTAACTAAGGTCATAAATCTGGTAATCACACGTACAAGTACCAATAACCCCGACAATGGTACTTACCACATTATTTACTAAGTCCCATGATGCTCCAAGTAACCCCGCAAAAACCTTTCAACGCTACGGAAGAGGCCTTCATGCTTTGACTCAGGAAAATTGCTACTTGTCCCACTGTGTTTAAGAGTAGACCCTATAAACCCTAAGACCCCAACTCAAATATTCCAAGTGTCTGGCCTCTACTTGAACTGCTAGCCCCTAAATCCCTGCATATGTAAATGCGAGGCAATAGCCTGTTGCACATAAACTACAAAAAAAAGAGCTCTGGTATACCCTACGCCCTAAACCACCCCAAGCCGTAAACCCTAACCCCAATTAGCCCAAACCCCAAACCTTAACAGCCCAAACCTAAAACTTTAATACCCCCAGCTCTAACCCCCCAAACCCTAATAGCCCAAGACCTCAATCATAAAAAACAGATAGAACGCTTGGAGCTCACAACCTTTAAAAGCGATCTTGAACCTTAAACTTTAATAGCCCCAACTCTCAACCCCCAGACCCTGATCACCCTAAACCCCACAAACCCACAACCCTCAAACACAAAACCCAAAAATTAACTCCCAAATTCGGTACTTAAACCCCCAAACCCTAAACCCTATGAGCCCCTAAACTCTAAACCCATACCCTTCGCACACAAAACCCTAAAATTAGACCCCCAAATCCAATTCTTAAACCCCAAAATCCTAAACCCCATAAACCCCTAAACCCTAAACCCACTGGCTTCACACACAAAAAACAGCTCCTACACCCCTAAACCCTAAGTCCTAATTCCTAACTCTGAGCCCTAAACCTTCAACCCTAATCCACTCAGAGAAAAACAGCTCCAAGCTTCGGCGATCTCGAGAGCCCGAGCTCTTCGCAGCGAGCCTCTTGGCTCCATTCGCTTCTTAAACTTGGATTCCCTGTAAAGGGATCTATAAGGGTTCCTTTAAGGGGATCTGTAGGGGTTCCCTTATTGCTTTAAGAGGGTTCCTTTAAGGGATGTCTAAAGGTTCCTTGAAAGGAACAAGAAGGGTTCTTGTAGGGTTCAGGGTTGTGCGCGGGTTTAGGGCTCTTTTTGTAACGTGCAGCGTTTAGAGTCTAGGGTTCTTGCAGGGTTTGGGGTGTAGGGTTGGCGGTTTGGGGTGCTGGAGTTTAAGATTTTGGGGTTTAAGTATGAGAGACTCTTTCATATCCTGTTGAAATATGTGGGTTTTGTCTATAAGGATCACGGGGATGTCGGCGAGGATTCGTTAAGGACATCTTTGAGTCTTGTAGTTTAGGAGGCTTCATGACCCGAAGGGTCCAAGTGCTTGATTATCATATACTCTCCGAAATAGGACCCACACACCCTAAACACTAAACCCTAAACCCTAACTAAGTACGATCCTAAACCCGAGTACCCAATTATCGGATCCTTTGGATTAGGAGGCTTCATTAGACCCAAGAGTAACCTAGGAACAAAAAGGGTGCCCTGTTTGGTTTAAAGGGGCTTACAAGGGAACCTGAACCCTAAAACAAGGAATAAGAGCCTGATCTAGGTCCTAGAGTCATGAGCCTATAACAATCAACCATAAACAAGGACAAGAACTAGTTGGACCCTTAGGGTTAGGCTGCTTCAGGATGCTTTGCTGTTTACTTGGAGCATCATGGGACTCAGTAAGGAAGGTTATAAGCACCCGAATTGGGGTCATAAGTATTTATAGCTATAGTTACCCTATTTATAACCCCAATTACTAAGTCCCATGATCCTCCAAGTAGACCCTAAACCCTGAACTAAACCCTATAGATCCCTTTAAGGAACCCTAACCCTATAGATCCCTTTAAGGAGCCCTTTAAGAAGCCTTACTAAGTCCCATGATCCTCCACGTAGGGGCTTTACAGCTTTGGGGACCACGAGGTCTCGGGTCTCAAAGCTTCCGATGTCTAAGGGCCTCAATACTTGGAGGGTCGGGGGACTTAGTAGGGTCCCCTTTAAAGGGATCTGTAAGGGTTCCTTAAGGGCCCCTTTAAAGGGATCTATAGGGATTCTATAAGGGTCTAGGGTTTAGGGGACTTAGTAACTGGTCATTTTAGGGACTTCTAAGTACCATAGCCCCAATTAGGGTCCCTTTTAGGGTACTTATAAGGCTACTTGCTACCTACTCACTGCGTCCCCCGACCCTCCAAGTAGGGATACTAGGATTCCGCTTCGAGGGTTCCTTTAAAAGGGATACGATAAGGGATCTATAAGGGATAGTGTAATATAGGGGCCTTGATAATTGAAATAGGGTTTTGGGGCCCACTATACTCTAATAAAAATAAGGACCCCCCTCCAAAAAAAAGAGCACTGGTAATTATTTCGGCCCAATGAGAGAAGGAACCCCCCCCAAAACAGCATTGGTGATTATTTCGGCCCCTATATTTGGCGGGTCGGCGAACTTAGTAAGTAGGTCGTAAGTAGACTTATAAGTACCTAAAAGGGACCCTAATTTCGGCTATGGTACTTAGAAGTCCCGAAAATAACCAGTTACTAAGTCCCCTAAACCCTAAACCCTTATAGAATCCCTATAGTTCCCTTTAAAGGGGCCCTTAAGGAACCATTAAAATAACCAGTTACTAAGTCCCCCGACCCTCCAAGTATTAGGGGCTCAGAGCTCCAGGAGCTTCCGTGGATGAAGGCTTTTAAAGGGAACTCCAGAAAGTTGGAATATGGTTTCATGGTAGGATCCCCTATTAGGGTTTAGGGTTTAGGGTTTTGGGTTTCATGGTAGGATCCCCTATAATTCACCTTAAAAAGGGGTTAGGATAATGATATTCCAACTTTCTGGCTTCTACTGTAACTGGTGCGCAAGCTTGGCGTTTGGGGGGTCGGCCCGAAACCCGAAACCCTACTTAAGGTTACCAGTACCCTAATTTGGGGGTTATAAGCACTTATAAGTATAGTTACCTTATTTATAACCCTAGTTACTACGTCCCATGATCCTTTAGGTAAAACCCTAAACCCAAAACCGCTAAACCCTAAACCCCTAAGCCCTAAACGCTTACTAAACCCTAAACCCCCAAAAGCCCTAAACGCCTAAACCCTAAACCCATAATCCCCCAACCCATAAACCTCAAACCCATAAACTCCAAACCCTGGAGCCCTCGGACCTTAAAACCCAAAACGGCGGACGAACACCAAGCCGAAGGGCCTTCGGCAGTTCCGTCGGCAGGTGGGATCAGGGGCGCATGCTCGCACACAGAGTCCTGAGTGGTGAACCCTGCGGTTTAGGGTTTGAGAGGCCTCCACAGTGTACTTTTCTCTCAGGGTTTAGGGGTTTTGAGTTTTCAAAAACGGTTTTGCCTTAAGCGTCATAAGCATGATAGTAGCCTGCTACAACCCTCGCTAAGCGATTCGGCTTTACGCATTGAAAGGTTGCAACACATGAAACATTCTCGACAGGTTCCCATGAATCTTTACCACTATGCCACACTGCGGGACGCCTGAAGGGGCCTCTATACGGTTGATCTTCGCGACTGCCGCTGGCACTCGACCAACAGGCAAGAAGTGCCCATAAACCTCTGCTCGGCAGCCGCGAGGGTCTACACCGTTTAATTCCCTAAGTCTCCAAGTCTACAACGTTACAAATAGGCGGTCGAAAGCCGATAAATCGTACCTACTTCGGGCTGTTTGAAGTCCTAGGGATTTGTCGATCTGTATTGTCCTACATATCCCTATTTTAAACCCAAGTGAACAAGATGGGTTTTGGATCACTAAGTGCTGCGGGGCATAGCGTCCTGCCGTGTGAGTTGAGACCGAAGCGACACGAGACCGAAGCGACACCCTTAGCTCAAAACCGTACAAACCGCTGACCCCAAAGATTAATTTCATCTTGGGGGTCTCAGAAACCCTGGCCCCAATCGTAAACCCTGCACTTAAGCCCCAAATAATCCTAACACTAACAAATCTTAAACCATGAGCGCTATCTAATCCCCCAAAATCGATCAACCACCAAAAGCCCCCAAAGGTTTAAATGATGTGAATGTCTTAGAAGCTGCCCCCACCCTGTAATAGTGACTAAAGGGATTGTATAAGGGCCCTAATATATTCCTATTATACCACTATTACAGGGTGGGGGCCCCTTCTAATGAATGTCGGTGGAGATCATGCGGAGGTGGATTCTCGACAGCCGAAAAGCTTTCTTGGCGGACTTCTGAACCCCTCGTAAAAGTTCAACTTTTGGCCTCCTTATTATAGTTCATATAGAAGCCCAAAAAGTTAAAGTCTAAAGAGCCAACCAGAAGAACGCCAAGCTTACAGCGTGAGTTCCACTGCTGCAAAGGCTCTAAGAACTCAATGATGGCCAGGGACTGCCTCAAGACATGGATATGCTGCGGAGCCAGTCGGGCGGTCATAGGGCTCAACAGCCCTTGACGGGATTTTGCTGCAAAGCGTTATATAATCGGGCTTTAAGGTACTTGCTGGCTTTAATTAAGTCACAAGTGTTCAGGGCTTGATCAGATTTCGTTTCATATGGGAATTTCCGAAAATGGTGGTACGGTACCCCTAATTTTCGGAGACTCCCATATCCAAGGCTAGATTGAAGAGCCGGGTTGGGGCTTGGGGATTGGAGCGTCGCAATAAGGTCCTTGAGGACATGCAATAGTGAACGGTTTAGGGTTTAGGGTTCGGGTTCGGTAGTGGGTATGAAGATGAATTATATAGCTATAGAAGTAAACTACACATAATCCCCGGAGGACTTGACTGACCTTGACTCTTATGACAAAAGGTCTGAGTGCCTTTCACAGCAAAGGTCTCGGCACAGCCTGCACGAGGTTCTACTTGGTAACTCTTCTAGACCCTCCATCTACCCTCTATTGGACCCTAAATGCCCCTTGTTTGGGACCATATACCGGATGAGGGCTGCTTCTACTCGATTGCCTTACTGGTCGGTATCGGGGGAACTATATAAAGGTTTACACGCAGGAAAATGCAATGTCTAAAGTACGCCAAACATGTGAAAGGTCAGCTACTCTACTTTATAGCTAGTGGTAATGAGCAACAACACGGCCGTCAAACAATGCCCTGACCGGAAGGGTACTACCTGAAACCCTTGTTTCTGAAACTCCAAGGCCCAGAGCGGGTTAAGGGGCTGAGGGTTCAGGGTTTAGGCCTGAGCCTAGACGGCCTACCCGAAGCCACCCTGAAAAGACTGATTTGTAGGGCTCCTCATTCCGATTTCTCTGTAGATGTTCTGGAATCTGGAAGCAGATAGGTTTCGGTGTCTCCCGGTCTACCTTAAACTAGTCCCCGAACACTAAACGCTCAACTCTCAACCGGAAATCCCTAAACCCCTCACCCCATATTAAACCCTAAAACCTATGCCCCAAACCCCGGAACCCTAAATCCTAAGCCGAACTGATCCTTCCCACAGACAGGGTCGACGCCTAACCCAGACCTTCCAAAACCCATTAATTAGCGGGCCCCAGGGAGTTCGAGTTCCAGTTCGAGCTCGAGTTTGAGTTCGACGGGGTAATTTGGGCGGAGGGGGGCGGGGGTCGAGTTCGAGTTCGAGTTCCAGTTCGAGTTCGACCCCCGACCCCGACCGGGCGAGTGTTGAGTGCGACCACCGGCCGCGCGAGCGCAGCGGGGGGGGCGGGGGGAGTTGGACCACCGGCCGGGTGAGCGCAGCCGGAGGTGGGTTGGAGTTGGAGTTGGAGTTCGAGTTCGACCACCGACCGGGCGAGCGCAGCCAGCTCGGGGGGGGTCCGAGTTCCACTTCGAGTTCGAGTTCGAAGTAGTAGCAGCAGCAAAATTTCGGCGGGGGGGGGGGGGGGAATTCGAGTTCCAGTTCGAAATACCGGCCGGGCGAGCGCAGCCTTGGGGGGGGGGGAGTTCGAGTTCGAAACTGCAATTTTGTTTTCCGGCGGGGGCGGGGGGGGGCGTTCAGTTTCAGTTTCAGTGCAGTCTGAGTGCAGAGGGAGGGTGGCGTTCCGTGTCAGTTTCACATATTTTTTTGGAGGGGGGGGGGGGGGGCATTCGGTTTCAGTTGCAGTTCAGTCTCAGTGCACCGGGGAACTGTTCCAGTTCGAGTTCGAGTTCAGGGTTACCAAGGGGCCCACGGCCGAAGGGAATGGGTCGTGAGGGTGCTTGGGGTGTGTCGAACTCGAACTCGAAGTGGAACTGGAACTGTTCCAGTTCGAGTTCGAGTTCCAGATCGAGTTCGAGTTCAGGGTTAGCAAGGGGTCCAAGGCCCAGGGGAATGGGTCGTGCGGGTGGAGTGACTGGAACTCGAGTTCGAGTTAGGGTGGGGTTCCTAATGTTAATTAAGGAATCTACCTTAAATCATATTAGGGATCCTATTATCATCTAAGGTATATTCCTTAATTAAGGGATTTTGGAAGGTCTGGGAATACCACCGGCCCAGGGTTTAGGGGCTTAGGAAAGTTTAGGGCTTGGCGTTCATTTAGCATCGGGTGCCTTTATGGGTTCCTTTGCAGGTTCTTTGAGGTTTACTGCTACCTGGACCCTCCAAGAGTGTAGAGTAATCGTATTTTTTGGCTTTGGGCTATTTATTTACAAACTTTGGGGGTCTAGGTAAGGTTTAGTACCTGGTCTTCGTCTTCATGCTTCGCTCCGGTGTATGCGACTGGGCGAACAGGAACCTGAGTCTGACAGGTACCCCAAGGGTCCAAGTACCCAATATTCATATACTCTCCAAACTCCTAACCTACATAACGACTATCCTAAAGCCGAGTACCCGATTATTGGGTCCTGTGAAGGGTACATTCAGCCTGGTACCCAACCTCACGCCCCGAATGCTGCAAAGAAATACGCTCTGCATCGTGACTACCACAAAGCATGTTGGCCACCCGCACATGTAATTTCCAGAGTGACAAGTTGCTCTTGAACTCAACTCTACAACCTAAACCCGTTTCCATCGAAGCAGAAGCCAAGCGTGAGCAAGGCTAGCTTGTGAGGTCGTGGAATGACAAGGCGCGTGGGGCTTGGCTTTTATTTAAGGCGTAGGGTTCAGGATAAGTTTCGGGTTAAGGGTCTGTAGACCCAGCCTCCCAAAACCCTGGCTAGGCTTGTGGGCGTTCAGGGCTTCGGGTTCAGGATAAGTTTCTGGTCTTTTGGACGCAGACTCCCAAAGCCCTGGCTTAAAGAAAGACTATCAAAAGGTTTTACAATGGTTTTACAAGGGTTTACGCGGATTTTATCACTGGTCCAGCTATGACGTGGCTTGAAGAGAGCTGTTGGACGGGCCACGTCAGGGTCTGCCGTTGGCCAGCAGCATCAGTGAAGGAGAAGGTGGGGACCTGCAACCGGAACACGGTGAATACCTACCACGAAAGTAAACGCACGCGATAACTCCACATGGGGTGGTGTGAAAACCCCGTGTTCAGTTCCTATACGCTAAATGGCGTTATCGTTTTTTTCTTCTTATCGTTTTCCCATGAAAGAACCTCTTACTGAAGTGTAGTACAACTGTAGTATACCGGGCATGGAAACATTCGTATATCGAAGGCAGTGGTTGTGCTTCTTTGGCGTGAAGTAGGTTTAAATATACGGGATATGAAGCTGCAAGCTTAGTCTGGTAGGATTCCGATGGAGACCTTTTCACTCCGCGCTGGAGCTGTGCGTTTCGAATCCGTGCCAAAATGCATTCGCGAGGTTGGTGACGAAGCGGATTGTGCGTGCTCAAATCGCCGTGAAAAAGTCCAACTTGGCCCCATGCTCCTCCCAACCCCGAGTGCGCGGTCCCGAATGCATTTAGAATCCGTGCCGAAATGCATTCGTGATGTTGGTGACGAAGCGGTTCGTGCGTGCCCAAATCGCCGTGTAAAAGCCCAAGATACCCCGCACTCCCAAACCCGAGTGCAGGGAGCAAATGCGTTTAGAATCCGTGCCAAAATGCATTTGCGAGGTTGGTGTCGAAGCGGTTGCCCAAATCGCCGTGGAAACAGCCGACATGCATGCTCCCATGCCCGAGTGCGTGGGCGCAAATGCATTTAGAATCCGTGCCGAAATGCATTCGTTAGGTTGGTGACGAAGCGGTTTGGGATGAGGGTTTGGGGTTAAGGTTTAAGGTTGAAGGTTAAGGGATAGGGATTCGGGTTTGGGGTTTAGGGTCAAGGTTTAAGGTTTAAGGTCAAGGGGTAAGGATTCGGGTTTGGGGCTTAAGGTTAAGGTTTAAGGTTAAGGGGTAGGGATTCAGGTTCGGGGTTCAGGTTTAAGGTTTAAGGTTTAAGATGGTTTACGGTTAAGGGCTAGGGATTCGGGTTTGGGGTTTAGGGTTAAGGTTTAAGGTTTGAGGTTCAGGGGCAGGGAACCCGAGTGCAGGGAGCAAATGCGTTTAGAATCCGTGCCAAAATGCATTCGCGAGGTTGGTGACGAAGCGGTTTGCGCGTGCTCAAATCGCCGTGAAAAAGTCCAACTTGGCCCCAAGCTCCTCCCAACCCCGAGTGCGTGGGCCCGAATGCATTTAGAATCCGTGCCGAAATGCATTCGTGATGTTGGCGACGAAGCGGTTCCCAAATCGCCGTGTAACAGCCCAACATACCCCACACTCCCAAACCCGAGTGCAGGGAGCAAATGCGTTTAGAATCCGTGCCAAAATGCATTCGCGAGGTTGGTGGCGAAGCGGTTGCCCAAATCGCCGTGTAAACAGCCGACATGCATGCTCCCACACCCGAGTGCGTGGGCGCAAATGCATTTAGAATCCGTTCCGAAATGCATTCGTTAGGTTGGTGACGAAGCGGTTTGGGATGAGGGTTTGGGGTTAAGGTTTAAGGTTGAAGGTTAAGGGGTAGGGATTCGGGTTTGGGGTTTAGGGTCAAGGTTCAAGGTTTAAGGTCAAGGGGTAAGGATTCGGGTTTCGGGCTTAAGGTTAAGGTTTAAGGTTAAGGGGTACGGATTCAGGTTCGGGGTTCAGGTTTAAGGTTTAAGGTTTAAGATGGTTTACGGTTAAGGGCTAGGGATTCGGGTTTGGGGTTTAGGGTTAAGGTTTAAGGTTCAGGGGCAGGGAACCCGAGTGCAGGGAGCAAATGCGTTTAGAATCCGTGCCAAAATGCATTCGCGAGGTTGGTGACGAAGCGGTTTGCGCGTGCTCAAATCGCCGTGAAAAAGTCCAACTTGACCCCAAGCTCCTCCCAACCCCGAGTGCGCGGGCCCGAATGCATTTAGAATCCGTGCCGAAATGCATTCGTGATGTTGGTGACGAAGCGGTTCCCAAATCGCCGTGTAACAGCCCAACATACCCCACACTCCCAAACCCGAGTGCAGGGAGCAAACGCGTTTAGAATCCGTGCCAAAATGCATTCGCGAGGTTGGCGGCGAAGCGGTTGCCCAAATCGCCGTGTGAACAGCCGACATGCATGCTCCCACGCCCGAGTGCGTGGGCGCAAATGCATTTAGAATCCGTGCCGAAATGCATTCGTTAGGTTGGTGACGAAGCGGTTTGGGATGAGGGTTTGGGGTTAAGGTTTAAGGCTTAAGGTTAAGGGGTAGGGATTCGGGTTTGGGGTTTAGGGTCAAGGTTTAAGGTTTAAGGTCAAGGGGTAAGGATTCGGGTTTGGGGCTTAAGGTTAAGGTTTAAGGTTAAGGGGTAGGGATTCAGGTTTGGGGTTTAGGGTTAAGGTTTAAGATGGTTTAAGGTTAAGGGGTAGGGATTCGGGTTTGGGGTTTAGGGTTAAGGTTTAAGGTTCAGGGGCAGGGAACCCGAGTGCAGGGAGCAAATGCGTTTAGAATCCGCGCCAAAATGCATTCGCGAGGTTGGTGACGAAGCGGTTTGTGCGTGCCCAAACCGCCGTGAAAAAATCCAATTTGGCCCGATGCTCCTCCCAACCCCGAGTGCGCGGGCCCGAATGCATGTAGAATCCGTGCCGAAATGCATTCGTGATGTTGGTGACGAAGCGGTTCGTGCGTGCCCAAATCGCCGTGTAAAAGCCCAAGATACCCCGCGCTCCCAAACCCGAGTGCAGGGAGCAAATGCGTTTAGAATCCGTGCCAAAATGCATGCGCGAGGTTGGTGACGAAGCGGTTAGTGCGTGTTCAAATCGCCGTGAAAAAGCCCAACGTGGTCCATGCTCCTCCCAACCCCGAGTGCGCGGGCCCGAATGCATTTAGAATCCCTGGCGAAACGCATTCGTGAGGGTTGTGATGAAGCTGCTTGATTTGAGTTGTGGAACTCTGCAGGCGCGGCGAATGCACAACATACAAGCCATCAGCAGCAAATAATGTACAAGACTACTGGCATCATAAACTGACGTTATCGTTTTTTCTTCTTATCGTTTTTCCAGCCAAAACACTATCCTTCCAACAGGCGCCCAGCGAACACAGAACGAAGAGGCGCGGGGTTATTACACAGCCCCACATGTAATTAAATGTATCCTCCACCCTTCGACAAAGCACGCTCAAACCCCAACCCCCGAAACTGCGCCAAACCCCTGAACCTCTGAAGCTGTCCTTTGAAACCTGAAAAGATGACAAAAGATGTCAGACCTATATTTCAGAATCAACCTCCTCATACTAAACCCCCATCCCGTAAATCCTAAACACAAAGCCCCGCAACACCGTATAGAAGCCTTGTAGGGAACCCCCTAAAACCTTATAAGCCGTTGACCCTATAAGCCCAAAAACCCGAAGACCGTTCACCTGAAGCCGAAGAGCCACGCCGTTAACCCAGGCCGAAATCACCATCAAAGATCCACAGGCCGTCGTCAGAACTTCAAACTGTGTGTAACCCTACATCAGCTTGAGGGTTCAGGGTTTAGGGTCGGTTTAGGGTTTAGGGTTCAGGGTTTAGGGTTGAGGGTTTAGGGTTCCCCAGGATGTAATGATGACCAAGGACGGGGTACTTGGGTTTGGGATGGCGATAGCATGTGATTACTCCACATAGTTGTGGGGTCCAGGCAAGGAATTAGGGTCGCGTTGATTGAGTTATGAAACCAATCTAAACCCTATACGCCCTAAACAAACACATGAGAAAAAGAGCTGTGCAATTATTGTCTTTGCAGGACACGTATAAAATCATGCCTCAGCTCTCGCAGGCTTCTTGTTCGGAGCCTCTCCCAAGGTGGGGAGCGACGCTTGCTTTACCTGGGCCTGTCTGGCGCCTCAAAAGACGCGGCAGCAAAGCGGGACCTTCATGTCGTCACTATCGTGCTCCTCCATTGCTTTTGCCGCTTCCGCCGCGCGAAGGTGTTCTTTCTCCTCTGGCTGTTCAGACGACGGCGGCCCAGGCACCAGAGTAATTGCATCTGCGCAAGCTGGCTCTACACCCCAACCCCTGAAGCCCAAAACCAAAAAATCCAGAAGCCCAGTCCAAAACCCGAAACCCTCAACTTCAAGCACAAATCCCTAGGTTCGAACACCCGGCGTCTCTAAATTCGTAACCTGAACCCTAATCCCCTACACCCTAAACCCCAAACCCTTAAAGGAACCCTTAGAGATCCCTTAAAGGAACCCTTAGAGATCCCTTAAAGGAACCCTTAGAGATCCCTTAAAGGAACCCTTAGAGATCCCTTAAAGGAACCCACGTCTAACTTAGAGCCGAAACCCCGAGGAACCTGGCAGCTTCCAGCATCACGGGTGCAAGGCTTAGGTTCGAGGCTCTCCCTGAGGGTCCAACGGCTGATGATATGAATCCTAAAGGAACCCTAATCCTAGGGTTCCTTTACAGGGATCTATAAGGGTCTCTTTAAGGGATCTATAGGGGATTTAGGGTTAAAGGTTGATGATAAAAATCCTGCATTACCTTAAGGACCGTAAACTATAGGAATTATGGTATATTCCTTATTATGGGTCATGCAGGATTTATATCATCAACCGAAGTACTCCCTAGTATAGGACTTTAGGGCCGTAATTGGTACAAACGACCATAAATAAGGACTGTTAAGGGGGGTTGCGGGAGGTAGGGGTTAGGGTTTAGGGGAGGTAAGGAGCTAGGGTTAAGGGGAGTTAAGCGTTTAGGTCGGGTTTTAGCGTTTAGGGGAGTTAAGGGTTTAGGGGAGTTCAGCGTTTGGGGTTTAGGGCAGGTATTGGTTTAGAGTTTAGAGTTAACCCAAAGGGTCCTATGTACCGATATAGTAGAATGTAAGGTTTGGGAAGTATCCCCCATATCGGTACATAGGACCCGTTGGGTAAGGCTTTAATTAGGGTTGAGGGGCCCCCGGCCTGACCGAGCCGATTGCTCTCCTGTACCTCAGTCTCGACCCTAAACCCCCGAACCCCAAGCTCTAACCACAGGGGAAAAGGAGGGACCCTTAATGGGGACCCCTACTCTATAATGGGCTATATAATGGGTATAGAAGAGCTATATTCAGGGTATAACCTGGACTCTAAGGAACCTGCCTTTTTAGGGTTCCCCAATATGATTTCTTTACATATGTCCTTAAAAGGTTAGGTTATTTGGGGTTAAGGAACCTCTAACCTTTGAAGCCCCTAAGCCCTAAACCACTAAACCCATCAACCAGGAATCCCTAGATCCCTAAGTCCTGAACCCTTAAACCCTCAACCCCAGACCTCTCAACCCGAGACCCCTAAGAACCCCGAAGAAACCCTAAACCCTAAACCCTAGGACCCCTAAGAACCCCTAAGAACCCCTAAGAACCCCTAAGAACCCCTAAGAACCCCTAAGAACCCCTAAGCCTAAGCCCAAGTCTAAAGGTCGGCCTTGAGAGTCTCTTTGCTCGGCTTTTGTTTTGCTTTAACGCTTTCGTGTCGTATGGTTCAAGTTGAACCTTAACCCCAAGTAACCCACCTTTTCGGGGACTTATATAAAGAAATCAGAGTCAGGAACCCCAGAAAGGTAGGTTCCTTAGGGTCCAAGGAAGGCTTTGTGTTGGAACGAGAGTAGTTCTTTTGGGTTGGAGGCTGAGGGCTTTAGGCTTTAGGGGGCTGGGGTTCAGGATTCAAGGTTCAGGTATGACACTCGTTTGGTACATCAAATCTGTCAAGATACCTTGTATACACAAATCTGATTTCCCATTTCAGGGCTTGGAGTCCGGTTCGGATGGAGCCGTGTTGGCTTGTAGCTGGTTAGAACGTGAAATCCACAAGGAACTGGTCACTATCGACGTTCTCTACAGTCATCCCTTGGTCGATATCCTTAAACCTTAAACCCTGAACCCTAAACCCTAAACCGTGGCTCCACAAACGGCTGTTGTAGCCGGACAGGCGAGTCGAGGGATGGCTCGTTCTTGCGAAACCACACCGCAAAATCCTCTTTTGACATATTCTCCTGCTGGCATAGCGGTTGGTACTGTCCGCTACTGTTGTAATTAAAATCTCCGTCCCAGCATACATCAGCAGAGTGCCCGAACCTCGAGCACAGAGAGCACACGACCGGTGCGAGGAAGGCAGGATCCTCATCTTTGTGAATGCCGCGCTCGCGGATGTCCATAACGGCCGGAGTCGCATGCCCAGTGGGCGTGTTGAGGACGATGCTGTCTTCCAACATGGAAATCAGCGTCCACTGCACAGTGTAATCATGCAGACCCGCTGTGAACCGTTGACCCAGATGCTCCAACACAGCTACATATATGTTACCGGTTCTCGGTTCACCGATCCCCCCCCCAATGGTATCCCCCCCCGCGCTCCCCAAGCCGAATCTGTGTGTGACTGGGCAAGCTTTTTCCATGCGAGGGCTCACACGCAGCAGACCCACGCAGGAAACCCAAACCACACCACACCACAGGGGGGAGTGGGGTAACCAGCCTAAGCAGACCCACCCCCTCATCACTCCACACCACACCACAAACCCACAACCACACCACACCACAGGGGGGGGGGAGGAGGAACCAATGGGGGGCGAGGGGGCGGGGGGGGGCCGGCCGAACCGGGATCATATATACATAGTATGCATGCTGCCTCTGATCATCGGGAATTGTGCGTGAAATGAGGGTTCAGGGCTTAGGTTTGTAGGTTCATGTGTTGGGTCGTCGGCTTTGGTTTCATGGTTCGGGGTCTCATACAGGTCAGTGGTATCCTTGCTTACTTTGTCGGGTCTTGGTTCCTAATACAATATAACTAACCTAAGAAAGTGCATACTTTGTCCCAGTGGGATTGAAAGGCTTAGTCATCAGCCGAAAAGCACCGCTCATCATTCCTGTATAGCAGCACTCTACAGTAGAAGCCCAAGAGTTGGAAACCTAGTAGCCTCAATCCTTAAGAACAATGTATAGGGAATCGCAGCACTATTTGCCCTATCCGGCTTCCAGCTTTACAGCCGAAGCCCCGTTCTGCTCATCAAGGCAGTTCATCAAGAACAGGGCGGTATACAGATATGGGCTAGACGCAGGTTAGTTGGAGTTCTTTTCGCGTACATACATACATACGTACATACATACATACATACATCCATGCATGCATACATACATACATATATATATATATATATGTATACATAGATACACGTATGTACACACAAACACACTTAAACAACTACATGTCCCCTAAGCCCTACATTAGACTCTCGGGTCCAAGCCTTCAACCCAACAAACAAAACTCAAAGACAAGCACTGATATGTCGTCCGGGGGGCGACTCTCGCCGGGGTTGAAGGTTTAGGGTTTAGCTGTCTTGCACCCGTCTAACCAGAAACCTTTAACCGTGCATTCTTCTCTATACTGAACTTAGAACCCTAGAAAAATTATAATTTTAGCTGTTTCTTAGGGATGATGATTACCAAAAACTAAAAAGTATGTCTAGGTACCCCTAAGTTCTATGTTAGGACTTAGAGTTTCGAGGCCAGCTTCGGTGTTATCCTTGGGCTAGTACCTACAGCATCCAAGGTAGTTCTTGTTAGGTGACCGACAAAAATGGGTGCTTAGGTTTTGTAATCAAGAAACACGACAATCCCCGTAACACCACACAAAAACCTAAGATGGAAACCACCGGCAAATTAAATATTAGACGGACTTCTGGATTATTCCGGCGAAGCAGCATAGGTCGGGTCCTTCTGCTGGTCCTTCAGAAGATTTACCTCGCATCCAGGCTCGGTTCTTATCTTTGCTCCCAACAAAACCCTGAACAAAAAACGGCACGCTTGTTCCTACTGTTCAGTCCTAATATAGAGCCCAAACCCCAAAGTTAATGCCATGGAATACAGGCCCTTTTCTCATTGGAACCGCCGTTTTATACCTATGTTGGTAGGGGGTAACGGCTGCGAGCCAGAATGGACCAAAACGCAGGCTCGCTGGTCGCTCCTCGCTGTTTGTCCAAAAGAACTGCGAGGGTACTCCTGCAAGACCTAGTTGTCACAACTGGGGTCCAAAGAAGCCAGGGGCAGGTCGTTCCCGTGCCACCCTTACCCCCGGATCGTCCAGCGGTTCGGGTCTTAAGCCTTGAGCGCTTGACTTAAAACCCCAAGCCCTAAACCCTGAACCCTAAAGACCCTAGACCAGAAATCCTAGACTCTAGACCCTAATACCCAAAACTGAACTAGGCACGAAGAGTCTTCCTGTCCGAGGGAGGAGTTCGAGCCCGAATACAACGGAGACCAAGAACATCCTTCGCCCTCTACTTATAGGATCATGGGACTGAGGAAGGTAATTATACTTGATTTCATATTTCTCAAGTTAGGGTACTTGTAACCTTGCGTACTAAGCCCCATGATCCTTCGCGCCGAAGCTGAACAGGACAAAAATATTTACATGCTTGGCTTTGAATAGGAGTAATGCAGCTTAGAATTTGGGGGAGTATATGATTGTTACATACTTGAAGCCTACTTTTAGAAGCGTTAAGGAACTAAAACATTACAGGGCTTCTACAGGATTTCAGAAAATGGTCTTGGAGGGAGCCTACGTAGGTTGAAAGAGTACTTTCGAGGGTTTGTTGTATGGTTTTGTCTGGTATTCGAAGATCAGTCACTAGGCCCACTCTGTTAAGTTTCAACGTCAATGAAGGACAACACCCCGCATTGAGGGTAGCAGCCGGAACTTCCGCAGTTGTGGTATACTTTTCCAAACTCTAGCTCCTCCCCAACCCTACCTAAAACTAACCCCCAACACCAACCTCTGTCTTAGATGTAGGGGCTTCGACAATCAGAATATCGGCTGCGGTATAATACAGTGGAGCCTAAACCGTAAACAGAAAGTGGGCCTTCAAGATTTTGGAGCCCTGAAGCTGACCATGTTGTAATAAGCGAACCCGAGCCCCACCCTTAAGGACGAATTGAAGCCTAAAAGGATATAAAGTTTAAGGTGCATATGCCAAACAAGGATTCATGGTATGGCGGTATAGGCCTAGTTTTGAAGGGTCGTTTGGTGCTTCAGTGCTTCAGGACAGTGCCCTTGTGCAAGCCGTGTGAAATCCAAACATCCCCGAATGTCTCTGCGCTTTGTTTCAACTTGAGCCCCTGAGCCCTTTGTGATGTTTGGAGGCAGCCCCTTCGAAAAGCCTAAGGCCATGGACGGCAGTGTAGAGCCCTGATTAGTAAAACACTCCCTTCATCAGAATTAGAACAGATAGATATCCTGCTATGACACCCCGGAAGGAAGGAGGTTCGTTAGTCAGGGCTGTAAGTGGTCGCATTTCGGATGCAAGCCCTGAAACCCTAAACCCTAAACGCAACTTGCTCTCGGCACTTGCCATGGGCCCTAAACCCTTAACCTTGCATCTCCTCACAATGCTGAACCGTAAACTCTGTAGTGTACGCATGTCCGAACCCTCTAAGGTCGAACAATGCTGAACTGCAGACCCACACTTCCAATTCCTGGACTCTGGTGCCTGAAACCAAATGCAGGGGAAAGATGCTGGTTTGTTATCGAACTTGACTCCGTGGTGTGCCAGCGCCTGGTCAAACATGAGTCAATGTTTCTGTGGGCAGGGAAAGGGTAGTTACTTAGAGGATCATGGGACTTAGCAAGCAAGGTTATAAGTACCTTAACTGGGGTTATAAGTAATTATAACCATAGTTACCTTACTTATAACCCTATTTACTAAGTTCCATGATCCTCCAAGTATGCCTTGAACCCTAAACCCTGTAAGCCTTGGATCGAGAACCCTAGGCCTTATAAACCCAAGCTATCAACCCTAATCGTTCTTCCCAGAGTGCTGTGCCGGGCCAGCTAGGGTACGTACTTCTCTTGTAACCTTGCTTGCAAAGTCCCATGATCCTCCAAGTACCAATAGCGTCATATCCTATGCCTTGTTTAAGACTTCTATATAACAGCTCCCATGTGGGGTATGACCCCCTAGGTAAAAAGCAGGATTTCCTTATGCACGTCATGGAAAAACACGTTTTTGGGGGTCCAGGTAGACCCTAACCCTAAACCCGACAACCTTGAGGGTTCGGGATCCTTGGGTTTCGAAGCAAAGTTCCTGTTGTACTATAGGGCTTCGTGAGGCGTTAGGTTCATCAATGTCTCCCTGATGTTAAGTGTGTGCTTTCCGATCGTTCAAGGCAAGCAGCAAAACCTCCCAGAACAAAAGACAAAAGAGTGCTATTGACGGACCTGAGGGTCTTTCTATCCGGTTCCATGGGGAACTAAGACAAGACAAGTGATGCGCAGCTTCGGTAAACGGTCCTGGATCGAACAGCCCAAAGCCCTCCACACTAAGAGACCCCTTTACCCCAATCAAATCCCGAAAGCCCAAACCCCAGGGGCAAGCTCCGGACGCCGCACACTCCTTTCAAAGAGGCCCAAAGCTTCATCAATTCTGATCCACAGTGCACGACATCTTCAAGCCTTACAAATACCAAGGACCCTGTGCCTGTATCGCCTGCACCCCGACTTCAAGCATGCGAAACAAACTGGCAAAGCCCTAAACCAACTCAAACTCCAAACCTAATGCCTTATACCTCTTATTATGGAACCCCGCCGAACCTCTCTCGACCCTTGTACACCGTCATAGAGCCCTCCTTACGACCCGTTTGAGTGTCGGGGGGTCGGGGGTGTCAGGGCACCATGCGCTGCAGTTGCACCTTCTTCACGTTTCATCTTCTATGGCTTGGGGTCTTAGCTGACTCTGGGGTTTTCGGATTTTTTCTTTTAGCTTAAGGCTGCATGAATACGGCATGTACTATCCCTTAATCCCTCAACCCGAAGCTTCCCAAACCCTAAACCCTGAACCCTCAACGCTAAGCTTAGGGTGTTGTTTCGCTGTGGGGCACGAGGTTTGGGGTTAGGGTTTGGGGTTCAGCCGAAGTACGATCCGCACACGCCACGAGGCGCCCGATCGCCAGTAGCCTTCCGGGCAAGGGCTTCCGTTCGGCTTCAGGGTTTGAGGGTCCCAGAAGGGTTTCTTTAAAGGGTTCTTATAACAAGGTTCCTAGCAAGGCTTCTTGAGGTTTCTGAAAGGGTTCTGTGAGGATTCCCGCTTTGCGGGGGCACTTCCTTCGGAAAGACATCTTGCTCCAACTAGCCATGCACAACCCTAAACACTAAACCCTTACCTCTGGACTTAAGGCCATCTGGATCCTGATGCATCCAGTTTCCGGTTTGATGTCTTAAACTGCACCTTCACCCTGAATAACCCACTCTTTTAGGGTTCCTTATTATGATTTTCTTACAGAAATCCTTAAAACAGTGGGTCATTTCGTGTTAAAGCAATCCTTAACTTGCTGTGACTCGAGTTTAATCTTGGCATAGCCATAAGCGCGAAGATACCCCGAAGGGTCCAAAAGACCTAGTGGTTGGGTACTTGGCCTTTGGAATAGTATGCAGTGTTGTAGCTTTGTATTTTGGGGAGTATATGGCCAATATGTACTTGGGTGCTTAAAAGGAACCCTAACGGTTCAGGGTCTGATATTGACTAACAGGTGCAAGAACCCACAGAATTGCGTTTGGGATCCTGATAACAACCCCGATAACGCAAGAATCATACCTGACATGGAACATCCGCCCTACACAAACTCCGGAGTTTGAGGTTCACTCAGATGTTCATCCCAGAAACCTTAGCGTCATTGACCCTGCAAGTGATTTGACGCCTCTCAATTCAGCATCATGCAGGACGCAGACTGCAGGCGCCGACGCTTGTGCAGCCTCACAAGCAGGAAAGGCCCTAGGCCCGGATTACACGCAACACAAACCCTAAACCCAGGCCTTGAATCCACGCCCCTGCAAAACACTACCATCCTACAGCAAACGCCCCCTGTTATGAATCCTGCGCTTGTAAGCCGTACCTCCACAAACCTTTTCGGTTGTAGGTATTCCGGTATATTTCGTTCTGCAGCGTCAGTGCTTAGAGTTTTCGGTTTAATGTCCTGCAGTTCAAACCTGCGCGTCTACTTGGATGTTCTCTAGGCAGCGCAAATCGGGATGACAAAGCTGGGTTATCGGCTCATGAGCATTATCACAGGAGCGATGGGGTTACGAACTATACTCACTACGCTTACAAGGACTCCAAAACTTCCACCCGGAAGCTTAAACGGCTTTGCCATGCACATTGCCAAGAAGTCCTACAAAGGTTTAGGATTAAGGGAACATCAAGCGGCACACCCCCTTTTGACCTCCTGAACCCTGGACACCTACCTTGGCCGCTTGATCCCTCTGACAAAATGCTCGTAGATTCTCTAGCTGTGCCAGCCTCCTGTGGTCTTACTTCACGGTTCGCAGGCGGAGCAAGTAGGTCAGTAGGTTATGTCTGGTGCTGTCACTAGTGTCAGTGGCATCACCCTACTTCTAATCTAGCTACAACACTTACTTTTCCTTTCCTTCGAACAGACTACGTTTTGCACATGGGTTTTGTAAGGATGGTGTTCCGTCTTTACTGTTGGGCTGCTGAGGTGCCTAACTATGTGCAGTCTTTTCGTGTACAAATTATGGGAGAAGCTATTAATTAGAGCTTCAACTCCCTACGCTGTAAGCTTGAACCCAGACTAAACACTGAACCCGATACGCTCCAAGTGGCCCTCAAACACAGCATCAACATGCTTGCACACCGGGGAGCATCCCGCGCACCCGCAGGCAGCACCTGTCGGCCATCGAGCATCCCGATTCTTGCTTTTGTTGCGGCGGGTTGAAGGAGGATGGGTTCACTACTACAGGATTTTTGCATATAAGTTTGCTCGCGGACTTGAACCTTCGGTCTGCAGCCAGCGCGACATTCTTGCCTTTGCAAATCTTGCCATTGATTCGGCAGCAGCCACTGATCTTCATTCAAGCCGTGTCACCCCTTAACTGAGAATATTTGTGCGAGCACAAGTACTAACCGAAGTGTCCATGTGCCCAAATGGTATATACTTTGTCCTAAAGAAATTCCTCGAAAAGCATATTAGGGCCAAGGTATATTTGGACCCTTAGGGTAGGAGGCCTTACATCTTATGTAAACTCATGAATTCAGCCGTGTGGCTCCCTGGACAAGGTTCCTACGAGGGCTTACTTTGGAATGAATGCTTTTGGGGATGGCTGGTCTCCGGACTTTCCTGCCTACTAAGCCCTTTATAAACCCCCGGCCCTAAAGCCCTAAACCCCACACCCTAAACCTCAAAAACCTAAACCCTAAAGCCCTAAAGTCCTAAAGTCCAAACCTCAACCCCTACACCCCCTCAGACCTAAACCCTGCCTCACCGCTGCAGTCGCCGAAGCCGATCCTGTAGCCGTCGCCCTGGCAAAAGCCGCGCATGTTGCAGACCTGGAGTAGTTCCCATAGGGCTTTAGGGTTTAGGAGTTTGGGGTGTAGGCAAGGGGTCTGGTTTGCAACTGTAGGGCTTCCCGAAGGACACAATAGTTAGATGATGGGGTGGCTGATGCTGGGCATGTCTGTTACCATTTGGGGGAGTATATATTACTTCCCATAAGAACTAGATATTCGCTTTTGGGTTTCGGGTTTATGCTTTGTACGGATCTTATAGAACCTGTCGTGCCGTGTTGTTAAAGGTTCGCGCTTGAGAATTTGATATGTTTAAAGGATCTAGTCTGACTTCAATAATAGTCGATCGGTGTAGCTATAAAGAAACTTCGAAGCCGAGGTATGCGGGTTTAGGGTTGGTGGGGGTTAGGTTTTGGGGTACATTCTATCGGAAAGTGCATTCCTTGGCATTTTGGGTTGAGCTTTGGCTTCACTGAAACGATCAGGGGACGTAGTAAGCAGGTTACACGAACGATTGCAATGCCAACATCATCTAGTTAGTATTTCCTACCTCCTCCTTAAGAATACATACAGCCTGTTCTAAGCCCCCTAGCCCACAAATCCTGAACCGTTAACTGATAGTTAAGCCCAACGCTCTCTGAACCCGAAGCTGTGCCCGACGCCCTACAGTAAAAGCTCCAAAGTTCGAAACCCAATAGCCGCAACTCTGAAGAGTGATGTATATCGGGAATCCCAGCACTATTTGGCCTTAATCCGGTTTCCAACTTTTGGGGGATAGAGATTCTGCTCACAACATTTGCTGCGCGAACCCTAAACCCTAAAACCTAACGTGAGGGTGTTCAGGCACAGCCTCTGCATGATCCTGCCTGTGAACCATATCAGCAGTTCTGCACATCTACATCTAAACCCTACTCCTAATTTCCCTAAACACTGCACCCTGTCATGGGCTGCCCTGAATTAACCCAGAGTTCTACATCCAAGCCCTAAATTCCCACCCAGGCCTGCTTAGGCCGTACCCACCCCTTTTCTTAGGGTGCTTGGACCCAACAACTCTGGATGGACAATGGGTGGAGCCATTGGAGAGTGGTCGAATTCAGCCCTTAGGCCCCTTGCGTGCCTCGAATCTCAAGAGATTAGAATGCCCTAAACCCCACGACCAAATCCCTTGGTGGCCCTTTCCATTTGGCTCCCCTCAGAAAAGGCCCCTGCCACCTCCTGGGACCCCCTGGCCCCCCGGCCCCCCCTGGCCCCTGGCCCCCCCTGGCCCTCCCTGGCCCCCCCTGGCCCCCCTTGGCCCTCCCCTGGCCCTTGCCATTGGCCCTGACCTTCTCTGTTTTGTGGCGTGTGTAGGTAAGACAGACCAGGGGCAGGTGGGAATTGAGGGCGTAAGCGCTAAACCCTAAAAGGCAATGTTTTGGGTGGTAGCCTGTGTATTCTCACAGCGGGTGGGAAAAGGCGAGGAACCAATGTGTAATTGTTTGGTGGTGGAATCGCATTCGAACGCTAGACGTCGATCTGCCGCCCCCCCACACCCCTGGGAGTGTTGGGGCGCCATCCTACATAGAAAATACTGCCGCTGCGCGGCGAGACGCCCTAAACCCTAAACCCCAAACCCTAAACCCTAAACCCCAAACCCTAAACCCTAAACCCTAAACCCCAAACCCTAAACCCTAAACCCTAAACCCCAAACCCTAAACCCTAAACCCTAAACCTGAACCCAAACCAGACAACCTTGAACGCCCTGAAGCTCTGACCCCTGAACTTGGCCCTGAACCCAAAACCTCGTACGGTCGTACAGGCCTTCCTAATTTCTACTGTTTGCTTAAGAAACCCCCCCCCAAAAAAAAAAAAGTAATCCCTATATTACCCCCATAAGGAATATATCTTTTATTTTTTGGGTGTTCTTAAGCAAATAGTAGTAATTCCCTCAAAGCAAGCCGCAAAGGAGCCCGTAGCAACCGCCCACATCACTGAGGGTCCTGCATCGCCGTCCTGCAGAAACTTTCGGCTGGCACCGTCCGCCAAGGGGATCCTCGTACAAGTGAGGGGGTTCTTTAGAGGGCTGTTTTAAGGGCTCCTATAGAAATACCCGCGTTACCCGTAATTTCAAATGTCATAGAGCTTTGGTCTCGTACCAAGGTTCCTTTTTCAGGGATATTGCAGCTTGCTTGGTGGGT
Source organism: Symbiodinium sp. CCMP2592 (assembly GCA_905221615.1). Taxonomy (NCBI): domain Eukaryota; class Dinophyceae; order Suessiales; family Symbiodiniaceae; genus Symbiodinium; species Symbiodinium sp. CCMP2592. Next base: position 100,629 of record CAJNDT010005602.1, read on the forward strand.
TTCCCGTTCTGCGGGGGTTGAAGGTTTGAAGTTTATCGGTTCGACGATGTTCCTAGACCGCCCAACTACCCTCTAACATACCAAAATACCTACCCACTAGTAAGGGCCATAAAGGCTCTATTAAAGAGCCCTTGGGAAGGGGGGGGGGGTCCTGGTTCTAGGCTTCAAGGAATCTTGGGTTGCTAGGTTAGGATTTAGGGTTTCAGACTTTTCGTGTTCTAGGGTTTGGGATTGGAGGACTTAGCACCAGTGACCAGGGTACTTGATAACACAGTAATGAACTCGCACCCCTCATTACATGTACCTTGTTTTGTGATATGTTGCTTCTGGTTCTTGAGCGGCTGCTTTGGGGGGAGGGGGTCCACCAAAAACGGAACCGTTCGTTCAAGGCTTGCGGCTATAGTCAGGGGTGTTTGAGATTTCAGATTGTGGTCTGGAGCAAGTGCTGTCGTGAATTGGGCCCCTTCCAGGTGTCCCGATTGTAGGGTGAACGGCTACGAACTGCACTTAGTAGGATACTCTCGGAATCCTTGCAGAACAATCAAGAACCCTTACAGAACACTTAAGGGCACATCACAATGCCGTTACAGAACACCTCAAGGAACACTACGAAGCACTTCAGGAGTGTTGACAGAACACGTAAAAAAGCCTTGCAGAAGGCTTGCTAAGACATGTCAGAAACGTCATAGAACCTGAACCGTCTGCTGCCGGCCAGCTCGTGCGCACCTCTCCACGACAGTTCCAGCATGGAGCCGTAACTCCTCTCTGAGATCGGCAAAGGGACATGAGCTCAATGGTGCCTTCTGCAAGGGTCCATTTCACTAAAGGCACGTACTAGCTGGCGCTCCTGTTTTCGGATTCCTGATCTCCTCCAGTTTCTTGATGTCTTCCCATAAGACTCCAAGTATACAAATAGTACCTACTTTGAGGTCTAAAGTCTGTAAATACTACCTACTTTGGGCTATTTGGAGTCTTAGGGTTCAGGAAGTCCTACAGGATGAAGTTTAGGGTTTCACGTGGGCCCTGGAGCTCAGACTTCTGGGCAATCGAAGCCGACCGTGACAAGCCCTAAAGACAACCGGGTGCAGGGTTTAGGGTTCAGGGTGCCCTAGCCCCCAAACTCGGTAATCTTTATCAACCTCAAGCGAAAAAACCCAGAACCCTGAAACCCGAAACCCCTACATACCTCATCCCTAAACCCTTGGAGAACCTCTATAAACCCTACACACTCTAAACCCCTCAACCCGCCTAAACCCTCTAAACCACTATAAACCACCAACCACACCCTAAACCCTAAACCCTACAAGAAAACACCTAAAAAAACCGTCCTCGGCTCGGTTCCAGAGATGGTCCCCGAACCCAGGAGGTCTCCCGGTGCCTCGAGCAAACACAGACTATACCCTATTACGGCTCCTTTAAGGGCTCCTTTACAGGGATCTACAGGGGTTCCTTTCGGGTTTAGGGTTTAGGATTTAGGGTTAAGGGTTCCTTTACAGGGATCTAAACGGGTTCCTTTATAAAGGGATCTATAAGGGTATACCCTAAGGCTCCTTTCAGGGTTCCTGTAAAGGGATCTACAGGGCTTCCTTTATCAAGGGATCTACAAGGGTATACCCCAAGGCTCCCTTAAGGGCTCCTTTAACGGGATCTAAAGGGGTTCCTTTATATAGGGTATACCCTCAGGCTCCATAGTAGTTCCTTCTTGTGGTTTACATGCAGGATCCTATAAAGTCATCCCAAATGGAGCCTGTGGGTATAGGTAACTTCAGAGTAGGGTCTTGCCGTATCTTATACTGATTTTTATTGTTAGGGGCCTTTTGTATTGACCTTGGTGAACCACAAAAGAACTACAATAGAGACTACTTGTATTAAATGTGAAGTATCGTTGTGCGGTATCTTATACTGTGTTGAGAATGAGAAACCCTCAGGAAGAGTACTACAATTTACTACAAGTATGCAAACTTTTATACAACCCTGAACCCTAAACCTTACACTACACTGATGCAAACTGATACAATAAGGTTTCTCAGCTCAGGCGCCGGGCGCGGAGCAATGGGCTGCACATCCCAAAACTACAGACAGCAAACACTACCTGGACCTTATGGAACCTGCCTGTTAAAGACTTGTGTATATGTAGGCAAATCATAAGAAGCAAGCAGATTCTGTAAAGCTTCGCGATACCCTGGCGAAGACCTAAATACAGCTCAAACCTGCAGTATTTGTGGTTTACGGTTGATTTAACCTAGTGTCAACATGACTAAAAAGTGCCCACAGAAAGACTCAATAAGGGCCATCATATTGATCCCTGTTTGGGCCTGCAAGCCCCTGCTTGAGTGAGGCATACGTACACATGTGTATCGTGCGTACATACACCCACCCACACACACACACACTCGACACTCACACACACACACACACACACACACACACACACACACATGCGCATACGCAATGCCAACCGTTTGTCCTCTCGTCGATCCGTGTTGTAAACCGCTAGTGGATCCCAGAAGCACTCCATGGCTTTCGTCCAGCAGCACGCCTTTGACCGTCTGGCCTTGGAAAGTCACCGCCTGGATCACAGTATCCGTTTCGGGGGTACCATGCCCTTAACCCCTGCGAAAGACTGGAGTTGGCCACAGGCAGCCAACCAGCTGCCGCAACTCTTGTCCGATGGAGCAGCAGGGTCGAGGGAGCCGCTGCCTTGCATCCTCTGCTCCGACTGCGTCGCAGGCTCCCTTGCTAGGCCTCAAGCTCCTCCATGTAGTATAGAAGCCGCGTCATCTGATCCTAAACCCTAACCTAAACGCCAACCCTAAACCCTACAAGCCCTAACCCTAAACCCCGCAAACTCTAAACCCTGACCCTCAATGCAAACCCTAAAACCGAAATCCTAACCCTAAGCCCTCACCCTAACCTGCAGACCCTGCCCCCCAGACCCTAAATGCTAACCCTAAACCCTAGGCACATCGAAATCTCAATAGGGCCCAAAAAAGCACATAAGCAAAAATTAGGATAGGGATATCCTATATAAACCCCCTGAAAAGGAAGCCCAATAAGGTAGGGATATCCGGGTAAAATGCTTATGCTTATGTGCTTTTTGGGTCCCTGACTCAATGCTCTCCGAGGTGCCATGGGGCAGCCAGTCACGGCATGGTGCACCAACTGCCTCGGCTTCGGAGGCTCGGACCCCAACAAAAGGGTTTAGGGTTTAGGGGTTTAGGGTTTAGGGTTTAGGATTTAGGGTTTAGGGCCCCAACAAAAGGCTTCTGGTCGGGTTTCATTTTCCTAGAGCTCCAGTTATTGAAATTTAGGCTACTGAGACCCCTAAAAGGATCCCAGAAGGGCTTCTTGTTGGGTTTCTTAAGGTTTCCCTGGGGCTCCAGTTTTCTAAATAGTCGGATACTGTCCATATATTATGTATCCCGGTGTTCCCACAAGGGCTTCTTGTGAGTTTCCTTAAGTTTTGAGGTAGAGGATCTGAACAACGAGATCCCTCAAGAAAGGCCTATACTGTGCCATGTGACAATAGGATGCCAGTATATGGTGGAATCCGCCTCCTTCCGGCTTTTTCAGCTTGCACAAGGGTACTCACTTTTGCGAGCTGGGCACCTAAATTCTGACCCCTACACTTTGTAATTCCTAAACACCCAATAAAGTTGAAAACCAGATTAGGGCCAAATAGTGCTGGCATTCCCCGCAGTCTACTCTCAAGAATCGAGGCTATTCGGTTTCCAACTCTTGAGCTTCCATTGTATGCTTTCCATGGTTGGGACTCAGACTTGCGAGCTTCGGGGGTTCGAGGGTTCGGGATCTCACAGCTTAGGTGTCGAATATGGAGGCCTCAATGCTTAGGACAGGTATGGTTTCTTTTTAAAGCACCTTTTTGCCGACTCCAGAGAAAGTTCTCCTGTTAGAGGACAGGTACGGTTTAGGGCTATTAGGTTATTAGGGTGTATGACAGGGAGTATAATGAAGGCCCTTAAGCAGAGCCATAGATGTCGCAGCAAGAAACGCAAGAGGCCTTGCTAAAGCCTCAGCCAATGCCTCGCCTTATCCTGCCTTAAACCTTAAAAACTAATCTGGAACTTCAAACTAATGGAGGCCTCAACAGGTGGGGGGAAGGTAGGTAGGATTAAGGATCCCCTATGCAAGGACGTTTATTTAGGGATTACCCACCTACCTTCATCCTACCTTTTGAGGCCCCTGAAACTAACCCCCCTCAGAAGCACTTCATTCTCCAAAGAACCCAAACCCAAGAACCCTATGACCTCTGTACTCAAGCACTGTGAACACCATAAAGAAAACCTTACAGTGTCCTTACAGACAGTCCCTGCAACCACCACTATGTTGAATCCTAATAACCTTTTACCCTAAACTCTACATCTCGGAAGCAGCCCGAAATTACAAAACCCTACAACTAGTAAATGCTATAAACAGCTTACAGCAAGCCTAGTAGAAGCCCTCATGAAAACAACAACCCGACTATTTCCCCGAAACCATCAGCCCTAAACCCCGATCCTTCAACACGACGCACAAAAACAAAGCCCAAACTCTAAGATTGCATCGAGGGAGCTGTCGAGGTGTCCAGTACATATGCCGGAAGTTTGACTCGGAGATAGTTGTCTCTGTCTTTCCTGTCTAGGGGCTGTAGAGTTTAGGGACACTCTGCATGTGGGAGTTTCGGAATATAGGGGACCCTAATAGAGTACCTTAGGTAGTAGGATCCCTATTTTAAGGACCCAGAATAAGGTACCCCCTGTTCTCGGAAACTCCCATGTTCCTTTTCGGGGCTAGCCTGCATCTTCCCTTCTCATTCGTGGCTTCAGGGCTTCGGGTTTGAGGTTTTGGGTTTGGGGGGAGTCTCTGTCTTCCTTTGCAGGGGCTTTAGAAGGGCTGTAAGGTTTCTATGGCCTTTGTACGGGTTCACGGGTGTTGAGAAGCGTTCCGGGATTTAAAGTCTTCCCTTTCAGGGTAGGTTCAGGGCACTTAACTGATCGCTTGTCGAGCTTCAGTGGCAAGGGTTTAGTGCTTGGGCATGTGAGGGTGTTATGCTTGTTTGTTATCTGAGGTCTGCGGTTCAGGCCTGCAGGGATTCATTCTGAAATGTCTTTGGTTTAAGGATCTGGGGTCTAGTTTTGGTTTGCCCATGCCGGTTACTTTGCTTACTGCTAGTTGGGTGGTCTGTGGCCGAATTAGCTCGTTCTACCTTCCTTGACGGCCATGAGGAAGGTCAGGGTCAAGGATTTAGGCTTAGGGGTTGAAGGGTTTAGGTACAGGTTCAAACAAGCACCCTGTACACACAGAGCAAGCGCCCACTGCTAAAGATCGGAGCTCCACAACCCGTGACCGTTAAAGAAAAAGATCCCTGGGATTGTAAACCTTGAGCTCTTTAGCTCTTTAGTTTGTGGTGGCCTTAATCATTAGAGCTTTTGGGGTATATCATCGCAATCATACTGGGAAGGAGCAGCATGGGTATACCTCGGCAGAAGTGCCTCCTGGACCCGGAGTGTGAAGATCCACAGCCAGCTGGATGTTGTAGGACGAATAGTTCCTCTACTCCAGGAGCGGGCATAGGTTCTACCTTAAGCTACCATACCCTGCCGGCTCTTTGGTAGCTCCACAACCTGTAAACTATTCCTAATGCCTAAAAGAATAAGTTTTGAGTAGCTTATCCCCTGGACCCCTGACCAGGTATCCCACATTGATGGCTTTGCCATTAGCCTTCCGTTCCAGTGGTCTCAGAGGTTGGCGCTTCAGTTCAGGGCTCAACCTAGGGGTTTAGGGTTTAGGGTTCAAGGGTTTAGGGCCGTTTAGGGTTTAGGGTTTAGGGTTTAAGGGTTTAGGGTTTAAGGGTTTCGGGGTTTAGGGTTTGGGGTTTAGGGTTTAAGGGTTTAGGGTTTAGGGGTTTAGGGTTCCGTCAAAGGTCTAGATGTGGCGTTGGGGCTGGTCGATTCTCTGACCTGGCCCAAGAAGAGCCACGCCAAATGATACCTCAATTGATGCCCTGACTAAATCCGTGAATCCAAGGGTAAAAGGAGGGACCCTTAATAAGGACCCCTAGGTATATACCCTTAATATAGCTATTATATACCCATTATATAGCCCATTCTTGGGTAGGGGTCCCCATTAAGGGTCCCTCCTTTTCCCCTTTGAGTGAACACGAAACTACCTCCAGCCGTCTAAAGCCATCCTGACGCATGGAACGGCAGAGCACCTCTTAGCTACACTGAACTTAGAACCCTAGCATAAATCACAATTTTAGCTGTTTCTTAGGGTTTATAATAACCAAAAATTAAAAATCATGTCTAAGCCCCCCTAAGTTAGCAGTGGTGCCCGTTTGCCGATCCGTTTAGACTTGGAGTTCAGGGCTCAACGTCTCAGGTTTTGCCTTGTTACCCCAAAGGGTCCAATGTACCGATATAGTAGAAAGTAGGGTTTCCATATATTAGGAATTACTATTCTGACTTAGGGAACTAATCCCAAAGAGCAGTACATAGGACCCTTAAAGGATACCGAAACCCTAAAAGGAGCCCTAAACCCTTAAAGGAATCCTTAAAGGCTTAGGGAAGTAATCCCCCATAACAGTACAAAGGACCCTTTGGGTAAGCGGTTTCAAGTTTTAAGGCCCATCCAGTCGTTTTTTTGGGCGACTCGGGCATTCGGGGTGCGTGCAACGTCAAGAGTCAAGGTTTAGGGTTTAGGGTTTAGGGGTTAGGGTTTAGGGTTTAGGGGTTAGGGTTTAGGGTTTAGGGTTTAGGGGTTAGGGTTTAGGGGTTAGGGTTTAGGGGTTAGGGTTTAGGGGTTAGGGTTTAGGGGTTAGGGTTTAAGGGTCCGCTAAATTGGGCGCCGGCTGGCTTTCTGCATACCTCTCCCAGAAATCGATGCCCAGGAATCTCAACATCAGAGATGCCTGTCATCTACATACGCCTCAACCCGCAAACCCTAAAGTCCTAGAGCCGTCGATTTCAACAGTCCTCAACATTGTTTATAATTAGGGCTCTATGTTGTATAAGAAGGGAATTTCCAAAATACACCAAATCGATACCTAGTTAGATGCAAAGGCGACAACAGCCTTTGCCGAGAAATCCTGGACTCTTGCAAGGCCTCTACTTGGAGGATCCTGGGACTTAGTAAGTAGGAGGACCCTTACGGGATCTATAGGGGTACTACAAGTGTTGAGGGTTTAGGGCCTACTTGGAGGATCATCGGACTTAGTAGCTAAGCCAAGCAAAGCAACTGTAGGCCATGAAGGGTACGTACTTATAACCTTACTTACTAAGTCCCATGATCCTCCAAGTAGGCGGAGACCTACATGCATGATTCGACAACTAAACTTACACTCGGGAACCGCAAGGAATAAGTCCAGCAAAAAGGCCCTGTCAGCCCACCATCCTCTATCATGCCCCACACACTTCCAGATTCATCCGATTTACTTATATAGAGGAATATACAGGTTGTTGTGGGTTAAATTAAACCCTGAAGCCCTTAAACCTAAACCGTAAACCCTGCAACTGCATCCGAAGGCGCTTCTCTTTCAAGTACGGCAACGGCTCCGGATCTGTCTGCTCGCCGGCTGAAGTTTTGCAGACGAAGGGCTCCCTTGGACGCTAAGTTGAGGGTTTAGGGTTTGGGGTTTAGGGTTTAGGGTTTAGGTTTAGCAGGATCAGGGGACTTCGCACATTGCCTTATTGTAGCTCCTTTTTCCCAGACCCCCGGGAGGATCTAGAAAGTAGATCCCCAAACTTGGGGACCTATACTACTAATGGTACTTTACAGGAACCCCATTAAGGGATCTACTTTTTGGATCCTCCCGGGGGTCTGGGTTTTGGTTAACCAAAACCTATACTATAGCATCTTGACTATAAAACTGGTTAACCAAAAAAGGAACTACAATGAAGACTATAGGTAAGTCACGGCTCTTCGTTCGGGTCTCGAGGGTGTCTTGTAGGGTCCTAAGTACATTGGACCTACATAGTAGACAGTAGAGTTCCTATGTTATGGTGGGAATTACTCCCCTGGACGCTAGTTTACGGCTCTTCAGGGGTCTGTGGGATTTAGTGTTTAAGGCTTAGGGGCCCGTAGGGGTTGCGTAGGGTGTATATGGGGCTTATAGGTTTCATATGAGTCTTACACAGGGCTTGTTTGGTATATAGGGTTTGCAGGGCTTAGGGCTTCTAGGCTTAATAGGGATGGTTGGGTTTCTAGTGTCGGGTTCACGATGACGCCTGTGGTCTTTGGGCCTTGATGGGTCTTTCTAAGGTCTCGTCTCATTTTGTAGAACCACGCAAAACTCCACACATCAACTTCGGGGCCCCAACCTCCAACCCTCTGCGTCCTAAACCGAAACCCCTATAAAAGCCTGAACCCTGAACCGTTCCCGTTCCCAGAGCCCCAGCTCTGAAACGGGGACGCATCTGCACATATGCGAAGATCATAATGCGCAGCCCTAAACCCTGTAGGTGGTTTAGGGTCCAAAATCCCAAAATCCTGAAGCGGGCAGGTTCGGGGTTGTCGGTTCCGCCACAGTCTGAAGGCAAGGAAGTCTGCTAAGCTTATCTAAAAAAACCGACAGACACCCCGTAAGCCCGCAATGCCCAGATCTCCGACCAGCTGCAAAGCATCGGGGCTCACCTGCACAGGAAACTCAGCCGTTTGGAGAATCTCGAAAGCAGAAAGCCGAATTGGAATCCCAGGTCCCTTTTCTGGAAACCCTCGCAGGGATCTGGCAAGAGCATTCGACACCCAAACCCTACGAACCCTAAACCTTTCACCCTAAACCCTAATCCCCTAAATCCTAAACCCTGAACCCCTAAACCCTAAACCCCTAAACCCTAAACCCTACACCCAAAACCCCTAAACCCTAAACCTTACACCCTAGACCCTACAAGCCCTACACCCTCAATACGAGGTATGGAGCCAGGCCATTAGGCCGAACCCAAACTCTAAGGGGCTTATAAGGGTACTATAAGGGGTTCTATAATGTAGGAACGTGATTCAGAAACCTTGGGCCTTTATTGGGGTTCCTTATATGAATCAAGCCGAAACCTGAAAGCCGCTAAAGCCACGAATCCGCACGCGAAATTTCCATGTCCCCCTTAGAACCATAATAAAACTATTTGTTGTTGATTTTGTCTTGCGTTTTATACGAACAAAAGCAAAAGAATCCTAAGGAGACTAATTATAGATTTGGATTTATAGTTTTCAAGGTGCAGGTTTCAGTTGAAGGGTTTAGGGTTTCGGGTTTATAGGGCCTAGGGTTTAGATTGCAGGGTTTAGGGTTTTACTGCCCAGACCTTTTAATATCCCTTAATTGAGGATGATAGACTTGTTTTGAAAGCTATAATAGGATCTCTACTATGCCTGGTGGAATATTCGACATATTTCTTCATTGGGTGATACCGTCTGGGACTAGGTTTCCTGACTACTCTGGCTTCTATATTTCTATATGTACCATTCCTTGAAAAGCTAGGCTTTCGATAAACTCCGTACACCGCAAGCCCACAACTCAAACACAATTCTCAACATCAGACGACAAAACCTTGGCTGGTCCACTCACGAGCAATAATTCAGTAACCACCTGGTCTTAAGCAAATCTCTTTTTGGGAATATGGGAGTTTCCGAAAATACGGGACCCTAATATAGTACCCTACATAGTAGGATCCTTATTATAAGGCATAAGGACCCCAAAATACGGTACCCCTAATTTTCGGAAACTCCCATATTGGAACTGCACATACTTCATTACGTAGGCCCTGGCTCGAACTTTTGCAACTCTCAAGGCTGAGCGAATCCAAAAAACGTCAAGCCTTGAGCCCCCAAACCCCCTGAAACCCCAAGTTAGGCTTCTTTTTAAATCCCCCAAACCAGAGATTCTGAAACCCCAAGTTAGGCTTAAAATAAATCCCCCAAACCAGAGATTCTGAAACCCGGCACCCCAGAACATGAAACCCTTGCTTACTCTCTCGCTGCCGAAAGCCAAATCCCGAAACCCTGGGCAACGCCCTAAACCCCAAATCTCTGAAGCCTGAACCCCACCGCGAGCGCGGAAGCAACATGTTCAGGCCAGGCTTGAGAGAGTGCAACAGAAAAGGGTCCAAGACATACGTGACTGAGAGCAAATCACTCAGCGACATTTATACTCGGAGCGCCGCGGGGCTTAGAGTGCTATCTCGAGGTCAAGATCGATGGGCTGGTCTCTCTGCCGGCCGATGCGAAGCCCATACCGAAAGCCAGCGAGGAAGGTGTTCTTCCTTCAGCGTTCCGGGGTACGAGTTTACAATTATGCTCGGAACCCGACGCCGCGGGCCGAGGCCCCGGCTGGTCCTCCGTCAGCGCCTCCCACCACCGTCGGCGCAGCTTGACTTCGTGGGCGTCCACGAGAATCACAACGGTATCCTGTCCGGGCACGGGTGTTGACCGGGTTAGCGTGACGCCCGCCAACGAGCCTCGCGCTCGCATGGTGGAGCTCGAATCTGAACCCTAAAGCTCTAAAAGCCCTGAGCCTCAAGACCTACAGCCCTGAACACTAACCCTGAACAATCAGAACCCTAAAGCTGTAAAGTCCTACACCCTATACCCTGAACTAGCAAAGCTCTAAAGCCCTAAACTCCTAAACCCTAAAGCCCCAATTAAACTCTAAAGCCCTGATTAAACCCTAAAGCCTCAATTAAACTCTAAAGCCCTGATTAAACCCTAAAGCCCCAATTAAACCCTAAAGCCCCCAATCAAAAGGGGCCCCGAGCCCCACACCACCCACGGAGAGATCGTCGTGGCGAAGTTCTTTGCGCCGAAGGGGCCCAGGGGAACCTCAGAACAGGGGATAGGGTTTAGGGTTTAGGGTTTAGGGGTTTAGGGTCTAGGCGGTCCAGGGGTTAGGGTTAATGTAGGAGCCTGATCAAGAAACCTTGGGCCTTTAGTAGCGTTCCTTATATGAATCCTACTATTTCGGTGATTACAGGCCAAGGGGAACCTGAGTGGAAAGGCTTTACTTGGAGGATCCTGGGACTTAGGTAGGGGTTCTTAAAAGGGCTCCTTAAAGGGATCTCTATAGGGCTCCTTAAAGGGATCTATATGGTTCCGTAAAGGGATGTATAGGGTTCCTTTCTGGGATCTATAGGATTCCTTATTGGGATCTATAGGGTGTAGTTTAGGGTATGGGGTCTGCTTGGAGGATCAGGGGACTTAGTAAGTAAGGTTATGAGTACCCTAAATGGGGTTGTAAGTAGGTCTAACTATCGTCACCCTATTTATAACCCTATTTGCTAAGTCCCATGATCCTTCAAGTAGGGTGTGCTGTTCAGTGTTCCCGGACCCCCTTTGGAGGATCCAAAAAGTAGATCCCTTAATGGAGGTTCCTATAATGTACCCTTAGTAGCATAGGGCTCTAAATTGCGGGATCTACTTTCTAGATCCTCCCGGGGGTCTGGCTCATTGGTGAGTTAGGGTTTAGGGTCTGAGGTCTTAGACCCTCGGTCGTGGGCCCTGAGCTTGCAAGGTTCAACAGGCTTTGTGTGTCACACAGTTCTTGGTTCCAACTTCAGGATAGATATCCTACCAAAAATCTGCGAAACCTAACGTGGTAGAGATCCTGCATCATAATTTCTTGAACAAATCCGAAAGACATAAATTGTCAGTCCAGGTAGCGCCTTAGTTCTTGAGGAATCAACACGCCGCACTAAATCATCACGCAGCCCAGCTGCATATTCCCAGGCCTGGATGTCCCGGGCCGACCAGTCGTTCATCACGACATAGCCTGCAGCGCTAAAGCCCAGACCCCGGGAGGATCTAGAAAGTAGATCCCCTAATTTGGTGCCCTATACTACTAAGGGTATATTATAGGAACCCCCATTAAGGGATCTACTTTTTGGATCCTTCCGGGGATCTGCGAGTGTGTAGGGCTTTTAGGTACTGTAAGCCGCGATGAAACAACTACCTCTCTTGAAGGATACGGGAGCGAGGATCCGAAGAGTGAGGCCCATGAAGAAAGGGGGTTGTCGATCAAGATTCCCCAGTCGAGAGACCTAAACATATGCTGTTTGTAGTGTACGGCAATAAAAAATTCAATTCGGTGCGATATCTAAGTATTAGTAGGAGCAGGGGGGATTGTGATCACCAACTGTCTCATGGGCGGGAACTCAGGTGGACTTTCTGTTGCAGTCTTCAGCATTCAACCTAGAGCTTAGCGGTTCAAGGTTGAGTGCACTGGGGCTACCAGGGCTCTGGCCACTTTTCGGGGTTAGGGTTTAGGCAGTTGGGGCTAGAATCCTAAACCCTCTCGTTTCCCAGGCCGAAAACCGATAAGCCCAAACGAATAGTGAACCCCAAATCAACCCTAAACCCTACATCCCAAACCCCAAATCGAGAAATACCTACAAAACGCACGGTGACTTCGATCCAGGCACCGAAGATGTGCTCCTCAGCCTCTTCCATCGTCAGAGGCCTGCACTGCTTTGAGAACTCCATAGTAGTTCCTGTTTCTGGTTGATATTCAGAATCCTATAAGATAATCCCAAAAAGGAGCTACTATGGGGCCTTATGGTAAGAACTCCTAGGCTGTCGATGTAAGGTTTTCGGACATCGGATACGCCTACCTCTCATGCAAGAGAGCCTAGGCCTAAGTATTGTCCTTAGCCTGTATTCAATCTTCGCGAATCCCTTGGACTGTCGGGTATGTTGATATCTCTTGGCGACAATGTCACGAATCAAGTTGGACTTGCTGCCGTCTGAAGCACAATTGCGCCTCCAACCGCCGGATCGGCTACATGTAGAAATCCAAACCCCAAACTCCGAACAGAACCAGTTTCTTAAACCCTGAACACCAAGCCCTCTAAGCCCAAGTACTCAGATACATAGGATATACCTAGAACCACGAAGCTACGAAAGAGAGCGAAGCGAGCTACGCCCGAAATCGGGCTCAGGGTTGAGGGCGAAAACCGCAGACCCTACACCAACAAACTGTATCTTGAGACCTGGCTTCAGAGTCGAGGGCTCTTTGTTTAAAATTACTATTTTAGGGTCCTTATAAGAAGGATCCTACTATTTAGGGTACTATATGATTTGGGTCCCCTAGGGTTTAGGGTCTGGGGTTTGGGGTTTAGGGTTAAGTTAGGTTGACGGCCTTCTTCGTTCGCCTGTCTGAGTCGGCTCCTAACTAAAGTCCTGCCCCTGCTTTTTGCAGCTACAGACTTGTCTATACAAGTGAGTCTTGGGTTCAGGGTTTAGGGTGTCGGGTTTTATGGTTTAGGGTGTCGGGTTCATGGTTTCTACAGGCCTGAACAACTATACTAGGGTTGTGTGGTATAACATAGCGTACATGGGTGTACCTCTGTCTACGCATCTGGGAACCTGGACCCATAGGATTAGATCTCCTCACCGGTAAACTCTCATCACTAAACTCCAAGGCCCCTAAAGCCCAACCCCAACCCCTAAACAAGCGCATTCAATGGCCTCCCAAGCGGCGGCAAAGATCCACCAAGGAAGAAGCCAATCTCCTCGGAGCATGCGAGTCTTCTCGGCTTTTGCATGTATGCAAACGTGTAAGGTTTAGGATAGAAGGATATTTACCCATAGGCTCTATAGTAGTTCCTTTTTGGGATTGCCTTGTAGGATTCTGAACCTCAGAAAGGAACTACTATGGAGCCTATGGATAAAATAACACGAGCAATGGCACATACATGGGGACTCTAAGGGATACTCTAACCAAGCTATGCAGACTTGTACAGAAGAGAGCCTTAACTCCAAAACACGCTTGGCTTCGGATTGTTCAAAGCCTCATCCCTAAGCCCCGAATCCTAAACATGCCTAAACCGTCTCGTTACTTGCAGCACCGCGGGAAACATAATAAGGAGCTCATAAGACCACGCCAACCACAGGTGCCTAAATCCTGAAAACGCCTAATGCCCGGAAGGGTTCAGAGCTTCAAGGTTCAGGATTTAGAACTTGCTTAAAGGGAAGTCCAGAAAGTTGGAATATGGTTTCAGGGTAGAATACCTTGTAATTTACCATAAAGGGTTTAGGATAATCATAATCCAACTTTCTGGTTTTTACGTTATAACCCAAGATATTGAGCCTTAAATGTCAAATCCTTGCCCCCTACATCCATACTCCTAGATCCCAGCATCCTTTGTGCTCGCTAAGCGTAAGCCTTAAATGACCCCAAGCGCTGAGCACATACATTACGAAACAAAACACAACGGCGAAATAGTGACGTGGCTGCTTCCATTGAAAACCAAGAATGAAGTCTAGAACGGTTGCAGTAAGGTCTTACAATCACTTATCGTACTGTAAGGGTGCAGACACCCAATCATTAGGTGCCTCGGTTCAGAATATGTAGCACTGGGTGTGGATCAGTTTTCTGGAAAGTATCTGATTATCACCCACGTAGACACGCGATCAACATCGACGTAAGCCGAAAAAGATGAACAAGCCTTACGGTTCATGTCCCAACTTGGGTGTTGTTGTTCAGGCTTTCGGGTTTTGGGGTTTCCGGGGTCGGGGCCCCCTAAACCCTGAACCGTGGGTTTCCGCTCGGGGCTCCCAAATTTACAAAAATCCCGGTCTGATCCCTGACCCTGCACAATTCTAAAGGCGCCGTGAACCAGAAACACCAACCAGGGTTTAGGGGTTTAGGGGTTTATTACTCAAGTTTGTGGGTCAGAGCTTCGGTCGAGGATTTCGGGGGTTACTCAAGTTTGTGGGTCAGAGCTTCGGTCTAGAGTTTGGGCTTAGGGCTTATATAAAGTTTCAATGCTAGGGTATCCTATTCGTGGCAAACACTTGCAGTTCCCCATGAACTTCCCACTTCTACTTGGAGAAGTTGGATTCTGCGATACTTGTGAGTGAAATCAAACAACTTGCGGACGGAATTTGCAGAGGCTTCAGGCCACTTCTTTGAGACCCCCTGCAACCAGCCAGTGGCCAGTATATGGCTCTACTTACTTCGTGGCCCATGGCACGAAGTAAGTAGGATAGAAATCGGTTTAGACTCACCGCGGAGTAACAACAGTAATAATTATCATCAGCATCGGCATACTCACTAGAATAATTATATTGAAGAAGAAGGGAGGGTTTGACCAGAGGCAACCTCACGACTTCAAAACCCTCTGGAGCATACCTGCTATGAATTAAGAAAAATAAAAGCAACAATGCAAAGAACTACCGTCGAAAGAATACCTCTATGACACCTACAACCACATGTAATCTTTGATTTGATGTCAAGCCCTACCAGTTGGACGTGATAGACTCCAGCGACGTGCTAAGTCTCATGAGCATGGAAGTAGAAGTCCGACAGGTTTTGCGCTTCGGGCTCCTGGCACTTGTGTACATAGAGCTATTAGGATTTCGGGCTTCGGTTGTGCACAGGGAAGAAGCTGTGGGCTGCGGTTTGGGCCTCAGGGGGCTATCCAATACGTTCGGAGTTCGTAGTGACTGCAATTAACGGAGACACGCCTTTAACAAAACCCGTCACTTCTCGTCAGGCCTCTTGTCAGTATCCCTATTGTCACCCCTTATCAGGGAGACGGGAATCACGGTTCTTTATCCAGCCCCAAGTCTGTACGCTGCAGCGGAAAGTCAAAACCCTTCAGCATCTCACGTCAGGAGATGCCACTGCCACCCCACCGCTTGGGCGAGCGCGTGTAGTTTAGTGCCTTGTAAGGGTCTTTATGTAGGGGCCCTAATAATTAGACTAGGGTTTTGGGGCCCGATATACAATAGTTATAGTAAGGAGCCCTCACAATAGTATTGGTATGTACTTAGGCCCCTAAAGGGTTTTGGAATGTGAGCTGTGGGTAGTGGAAGAGATGCCGAGCAACGAAAAGCATGTCCCTCACATGGACCGTTGGTTACTTGCAAGCTCAGGGGGCTAAGGAACCTGTGACCCCAACTAACCGACCTTTTGAAGGGCAGGTGACAGGGAGAGTTCTTCCCCTACCCCATGAGACACAACTCTACTTGACACCTGGTCACCAAGTATGCTGATCTGTTCAGTAGATCCGCATGCCTGTGCAGGAGAACGATATTGGGTGTTCAGCTTGGGTAGGGCTTATAGGGTTTAGGGTGACTGTTATCAATCACCGTGGAAATGTGGCAGATGTAACTTAGCATCATAACCACAGCCCCAGCACCGTGAAGCTTAACCCCGAAGCACAAGACAACCTACGTATAATCGAGGGGTCACTGTCGACCCAAACCCTGCAAAATGCTATATAGGTTCTGCCCATACTCTTTCGGGGCAGAACGGCATCACTCTTTTCGCACTAGTTTAATATAGGGGCCTTAATAATTAGAATGGTGTTTTGGGGCCCATTACACTATAGTGAAAATAAGGAACCTCCAGAATAGTATAGGTAGTTATTATGGCCCTATTCATGGAACCGCAATGAACCACAGGTCCACATTAGGGCTCAGGCAGCAGACTCTCACGGATCTTCAGAATTTTGATTCGGTCGCCCATGGCACTGACGCCGGCCTCCTCCAGGGTGTTCGGTTCAGGGTTGTTCGGCTTGCTTCTTGCTGAAAGCGCATCCTTCTTTCATGTTGTGTTTCAACCTGATGGAACTGCTCTACCCAGGAATTCTTCGATCATTTCATATGTTCCAGTCCCTGAACCCTAAACCCTTCTGCCTTTTTTGTGTTTTTGGGTCCAGGGCGCATTTTCGGCTGCCTACTTCAGCAACCAGGCAATAAATACGAAAGCAATCCAAACTGTCTCCTTAGTTGCTGAGTTCATAAGCCCCCCCAAAAAAAAAGTGTACACTTTCAGTTTTATAGTGGGTAATATTATCCCCCAAAGTGTACCCTTTCAGTTTTATCGTGGCTAGTACTATGCCAAAAAAGTGTAAGGTGTATCCATTCAGCTACTCAGTCTCTATAGATAAACGAGGTACCCCAAAGGGTCGACAGGGCGCAACCAGTAAAGCATGGGCTAAGCGGCTTGGTGTAGCAGCAATGTCACCCCGAAGGTCCATATACACTACCATTGTGGAATTAGGTCCCAAAAGACCATGGCTATGATGGTTTGGGGGACCTAATTCTATACTGGTAGTGTATATGGATTTTCTGGGTCAGTCAATGTATGGAGGAGTGTTTGGTTATCAGGCACGTAGACGCTCCAGGATTTAGAGATATGAGCTCCCCAAAGGCGTGGTTATCTTACAAAGTTATCTTCGTTTCTGCGACACACAACCGACCAGGTTCTTGCTAGGCCCTCACCCCCCCCTAATACTAACTTAATTCGCTTTACTTTCCTAAGCGAAATACCTAGTTGTTCGGTATTTGAAACAAACACCCGGAAAACAGCTCAGTACACAACTACATCGCGGCTTCGTGAACCCTGTCATGGAACCCTTAGAACTTGATGATGTGGTCCTTCGGACCCTTCGGAAAGCCCCTAGCCCTATCCCAGCTTTAGGGATTTCGCACCTTCAGCCGTGCATCGTCCATTGCGAGGAGAGCTGTCACACCGAGCCGCTCCTGCAAACATGTGCAATAACAGTTCGAAGCTCTACATAAACTATTGAACCCCTGAAGCACAAACACTTGTACCCCACGGTGCACACTAAACCCTGACGCCCAGACATCACTCACATACAGCTGAGGTTTTCGCGGTAAGGTTCAGGGATTCAACTTGACGATTGTTTACAGGCCTCAAGAACTTGTCCAGTGCTCTCCTGGTGGGCAGACGGGACCTTCAAAAGGCGATTGTCAGACGTGGCAGGTCTTCGACGTCAGGCCGCGGACGTGACACGACAACGCCAGAAACACCAGGCTTTTCACGCTTTCAAGGCTTGGGATCAAGACAAAGTTTGAGTTTGGCTGGCTTAATTAGTTGGGGCCCGCAAGGTTCCCTGTACAGAGCCCTTCTGGTGCTTTTCCCTAATCCCAATCCTAAATCCCGTAGCCCATGCGCGACACCACGATGCTTGTCCCCCCTAGCCCTAAGCCCTAAACCCCAAACTCTAAACCCCAAAACCCTAAAACCCCAACCCCTGAACCACAAACCCCAAACTCGAGGCCCTCAAGGCGCGGCTCCTCTCCGGAACCCTTGAGCGAATTCGCAAGCGAAAAGACCCCACGACTGAAAACTCTTCAACACAGACTCTAAGTACACCCAATAAAGTAGGAAACCGGACTAAGGCCACAAAGTGCTGGGATTCCGTATACATCACTTGAGGCTATTGGGTTTCCAACTTTGGGCTTCGACTCTATCCCAAAGGGCCCTAAGTACCCAAAAGCAGGGTTTAAAAGGGTTTTAAAGGAGCTTTTATATAGGGGTTCTATCAAGTGCTTTTATAGGGGTTCGATCCCAAGGCCTACATAGTGGACAGTACTGCAGGGCTTCTACAGCAGCAACTACGATTGTTGTGGGCTTGGGTAGGTATCCCCATATAGATGCTTCGAGCCTGTTGGGTATGCTAGCCAGCCCATGGTCTGGTTGACTCCTGTTCACTTGGAGGGTCGGGGGACTTAGTCAGTAGGTAGTACGTAGACTTATAAGTACCCTAAAATGAACCTTAATTGGGGTTATGGTACTTATAAGTCCCTAAAATAACCAGTTACTAAGTGCCCCGACCCTCCAAGCAGGCATTCATCCACCCGGGGGTCTGGGTTGCTGGGGAATGGCCGTCCTTCATGAAGAGCTTCCGGTATTTGCGCAGACGTGCTTCCTCCAGGCCTTGTCTAGGCACGCTGAACAGGGATCCAAGAAATGACATCTTCTGAGAAAAGCCCGAACCCTAAACCCAAAATCACAAAAATCCCGAAACCTAGGGGCGCTAAACCCTCAACACTGCACCCCGAACTGTTGACTGTAAAGTAAACCCAAACCCCAGCCAACACCTTAAACTCCAAACTTTGAATCCCTCAAAACCGAGCTATGGACCCCACCGTTTAAACCCTTAACCCTAAACTAAACCCCACATCCCTGATTGCAAAACTTGAACCCCAAACCCCTGAACTTTACAAACCCTGTACGTTAAATGCCCAAACCCCAAGTAGCAACAAAAGGCGGACCCAAATGCCCTCATGAGGCCCTAACTAATAAATCCAAGCCCTAGAATCTAGAACCCATATGAAACCCATCGCACAGTATGGCGTCAGTAAAGAAAACCCATAGATACCACATAGTCACAAGTTTAGCACCTAAACCTCAGTTAATAAAGCTGAAGGGCACTAGAGATATCCGCTCAAGCCCTCTAGCGGAAGCCCTCATTCAAAATCCCATCTCGTTTTCTCCAAACCTTCACCCCTGACAAGAACCATATAACCCGCTTATAGACCCCCCATCGTCCGGAAGCTCTACTCAACTCTCTACAATTTCTAGCAACTTAGGGGCTGAATAGCCAAGCCCCCGAAAAGGGGCACCTTCTCAAGTATGGTATGATTATAGAAAGCCTAGAAGGGTTGAAGGTTATTACCCAGCTACTTTTAACCGAAAAGCAAAAGCCCCGGAGCTTCAACCCTCGATGGGTCGAAGGGCGCTCCAAGATCCGCTCCATCGACGAGGCGCGACTTGTCGAGCTGCTCCGACAGCTGCCTCGTGCCGATTTCGAGCTTCGGGTTTAGAGTTTGGGATTATATTGATTAGGGTTTTAAGGTTATTTTGGGATATAGGGTTCATAATTATATATAGGGGCTATAGGATCTGAAGGGTTTTGGAAGTTAGCGCGAACTCCCAAAAAGTCCTGAAAGACCCATCTGCAGCCCCGTTCAGCCCTCTTCGTCGCTCTTGTGAACCCCATACAACCTTTAGTATCGGTTTGAGGGTTTGCAGTTCATGGTATGAAGCCCTGCAATTCCTAACATAGTCAGCGCAGTGAGAAAAGCCGTGTGCAACTGACTACCCCCCATCCTACTGAAAGCACCAGACAACACGAAACATTTCTGCTCAACAGATAAACAGAAAGGGGTGCTCCCCAAAACAAACTCATTCCGAAGAAATCGTGTGCAACCTCATGAACATCATCACGGAACCTGAACTCCAGCTTAACCCTAAAGAACCTACGAGTACCTTCTTAGAGCTTCGTACTATGACTTCCTTACACATGTCCTCAAACAAGTACAGGTGAACCCACACTGACAACCGGCAAGCATCTGTACGTTCCCCAGTGTCCCCTTAATACTGAAGTCCTTTACCGACCCTTCTTCCTGGTTAGAATCGGGGACCACGGAGAGAAAAAACAAACAACCCTAAACCCTAAACCCTAAACCCTAAACCCTTAAACCCTAAACCCTAAACCCTAAACCCTAAACCCTAAACCCTAAACCCTTAAACCCTAAACCCTAAACCCTTAAACCCTAAACCCTTAAACCCTAAACCCTTAAACCCTAAACCCCTAAACCCTAAACCCTGCCTTGGATGGAGCCCCAGTCATCGCAGCCCCAACTCTGCGCCTCGTGTGTCGGGTTTCGGGCGGGGTTCTGTTAATGAGGGGACACGGTTTCGGATGGTTTAGGGGATTTGGGGATAGTGCATATAGGGTACAGGGGTTTAGCGGCTTGTTGAGGGTATAGGGGTTTAGGGGGAATCCAAACTGTAGACTTGCAAATTCTCATCAAGATCCCTGCGTACATTCACCACATCCCAAAGTTAACCCCCACGCTATACAGCGGTCTACATAGCTGGGTTTTCCGCGAGGGGTTGCTGGGCGCTCGTAGGTTTCTATCGATTTGTCCCAGGGTTGTGGATATGCTACGAAGCCTACGATGGTTTTCACACTGAGCCAACTGCAAACTTCTGTCAAGCTTTACCGCGCTTTCGTTGGGTTCCGGTTTCAATTCAACGTTTGGGCGGTTTTGTCGCATTCTTTGCTGGCCTTGGAGAGAACCAGCTGACGACCAGCAACTAGCGCACACCAAACGTTTGTGTACTTAGTGGACTCATAGACGTTCTCACGGTTTTAGACTTGCCCAAGTGGTGGAAACTATCTCCTAGCCATTCCCTATGGGTCCATGCACCCATTGGACCCCCATCACGGCGAATGCAATAAGAAACGGTAAAGTGCATGTAGCCTAAACTAAACGTTAAGCCCTTGTGCTACCCTTGCAATACTCTTTTAGAGCCCTTAAGACAAGACCAAACACCCCTTTCACGGATGGACCCATAGGAGCTGGCCCTGGAGCAAACCCTTAACCCTACACATGCCCACGCCGGTTTACGGTTTAGGGCTGCTGCTTATGCATATCTCTCGCCAGGTCAGAATGGTCAGCCCCACACTGTACACAGTAAATATGAAGACTCTGCTAACATGCGAAAACTTTGCAAACTCTATGCCATCAGTGGCGAACCTGCCTAAATCAAAACTTGCAAACCCTGGAAACCCTGAACCCGAAACTCCCACAAAAGTCGTGAGTCCCTGAAGTCCTCGGTCTTAATGCCTTCATGTTCAGACTTGGTTTGGGAGTTACATGCTGCTTCCACAGTGCTCCTTGCAACTCTAAGTTTAAATGGGTCAATAGGGTCCCAAAAAGCACATAAGCAAAAATTAGGATAGGGATATTCCGTATCAACCCCCTTAAAAGGAAGCCCAATAAGGTAGGGATATCCCAGTAAAAATGCTTATGCTTATGTGCTTGTTGGATCCCTAAACTATTATCTCTTAGTTAGGGAACCCGATCATAGAACCCTAGAGAATCCCTTTAAAGGGAACCCTTAAAATGCCCCCCAAACGATCAGTTGCTCTGTGCTTTTTTGGGTCCTAAAAGGCCCTACTTGGAATGGCAGGGGACTTAGTAAGTAGGTTATAAGTAGGGTTATAATTGGGGTAACTCTATTTAAGCTACTTATAACTCTACTTATAACCTACTTACTAAGTCCCCTAGGGTTTTGGGGCCCATCATACTATACTGCAATTATAAAAAGGAACCCCAATAAAATATAGTATTGGTAATTATTATAAGGCCCCTACACCCTGCCCTTCCAAGTAGGGCCTTTTGGGACCCAAAAAAGACCACTAGAGCGGCCTCTCGCGTGTTTGGGTACTCGTAGGTGATGTGTGGGTGGCCCGGCTCCTGTGACCACTCCTGGACATGAGGCTTTAGGCTTTAAAAGGGTTCCTTAAAGGGATCCTTAAAGGGATCTGTAGGGTTCCTTAAAGGGATCTATAGGGTTTAGGGTTTAGGGGTTTCTAAGTTTTTAGGGGTTTAAGGCTTTAGGGTTTAGGGCTTCAGGGCTTTTATTGTGCGAAAAAGCTCCTGGGGTCGGATTTGGGGCTTTGGGCATGGCTTCAGGGCTCTGGGGTGTACCTAAACCCTAAACCCAACCAGATCCACTTACAGAGCCACGGGACTGTCGCAAACAAACAAGGCAGCACCCCAGACTTGCAATGATCTATGACCTGACCCGGCGGCGCCACTTGCCGGGGTTTGGGGTTCTTCAGCTTTGCTTTTTTGTGTGAGCTCCTTTCTCCAACCTGCAGATGGGTACTAGTGGTAGGTTTGGGGTTTAAACCTCCGGAGCAGGTCTGTCTGGTGGCAGATATCGGTAGGATACCTGTTTGAGGGGGGAGCCACAATCCACTTGCTTGGTTTACTGGGTTCTTCCGAAAGGACTTTAGTTTAAGTTACCATACTCAAAAAAGCAGAGTTTGTGTTGTAAACTGTAGACCAGCCATATCCTATATTAAGTTCCTGAGCCAGAGCCCAACCCATCGCGGGGATCCTCGTGTCTCTGCCGGAAATCGGTTTAGTCCCTAAATCCCTAAACCTAAAGCCTCACATCTTCTCTTCGAACCCTTGCATCAACCCCAACACTCTAAACTTTCGGAGCCGCCGGCCTCAAACCCTAAACTCTCAGGGTTTTGGGTTTAGAGGTTTAAGGGTTTAGGGTTTAGGGGTTTAGGTTGTTAGGGTTTAGGCTCAGGGGTTTGGGCTTAGTGAATATACTTGGGTTTGCCTGATGTGTAGCCTAAACATGCTTGGCACCTCTCAGGAACAACAGTACTAGTTATTCCGGGCCTCCGAATATCTGTCTGAGGACCCGTGCTGCAAAAACCCTAGCAAACCCCTTTACAAAGCCCTTGCTCCCATGATCAATCCGGCTCCTGCACACTGCCAGGACCAAGCTTGACACAAGCGGCAAGGACCAGTGCTTGGAGATGTCGGAACACTTTGAGCCCTTCGCCGCCTGTCGGTTACTTAGAGAATCATGGGACTTAGTAATTGGGGTTATAAACAGGGTAACTATGATTGTAAACACTTGTAACCCCAATTGAGGTACTGAAAACCATACTTAGTAAGTCCCGTGATCCTCCAAGCAGTGTCTTGGGATTCAGGTCTGCGGGATATATCTGGCGTAGGATTTTCGAGTCTACGGAGTGTTAAGGTGCTTAGCTTTCAGGCCGTAGGCCCTTGCTCAGAAAATTTTGGGGATTGGGGGTTTGGGGCCTCTAGAGATGGGAGTTGCGCTTGTTGCTCTAGATTTCAGGGCTGCTGCGCAAAATAGTTCAGCGATTTGGTTCAACATAAGAATTAGAGTTTAGGGCCTAGGGATTAGATTTTAGAGTTTTACACGTTTCATGCTGAACGGGATTAGAACGCAAACCCACAACAGGAGAGACACGGCCTGTGATGTTGTAGCGCTCTCCATGCCAGCACTGTCGAACGTGGACCGGGATCAATCTGAAAGGAAGGCCAGAGCATTTGATGTTGTGGTTCAGCTGTGTCAGCATTCGGGTGATGTTGATCTCGCCGCTTTCGACAGCACTCTTCCAGATGGTCTCATCGCCAATGTGCTCCGACTCTCCACTTTCAAGCTTCGCCAAGGTCATGTGTGGGAAATCGAACTCGCTCTCCATTGCCAGAGGTGCCCGCTGGAATGCCCGGTTGACTACATGAACTTGCATCATGATGTACCTCCGGTGTCTGGGAAGCAAAAGCTGAGCTCCCGAAACACCAGCCATATCGCAAAACCCTCAACCTTAAACCCTATCAGCCGAAACCAAGAAGACAGTATTCGGTACTCCTCGACCAAGATTTAAAACACTCTTTTAGTAAACAGACCCTATAGTTCAGACAACAGTCCCATAGAAGCTTTGAAAAGTGCAATTCCTTCTTGTATGCCAAGGTACCGGTCCAAGCACAGGACCTC
Source organism: Symbiodinium sp. CCMP2592 (assembly GCA_905221615.1). Lineage (NCBI taxonomy): Eukaryota > Dinophyceae > Suessiales > Symbiodiniaceae > Symbiodinium > Symbiodinium sp. CCMP2592. The sequence goes on from CAJNDT010005602.1 coordinate 124,714, forward strand.
CCCCATGGCCAGGAAAGCCCCCGGGCAGTAGGCGACCGTGTTGTCCACTTTGCCTAGACCTCACTTCCCCGTGAAATAAAACACAGAATAACCCCAAAATCGAACAAGAATAATCCTAAACCCACAGCCCTTAGCCGAGTATAAGCACCCAACATGTACACAAAGCCGTGCATTGGAGAACTTAGACTAACTAAGAAGCTTTTGGTGAACTCGAAGGTCGTCGGCCCCCACACAGCCTGCGCGGATTCACAAACAGGATTTGGGGCTTGGCAGTTCCGGATTTCTAAATATAGTCACAGTCGCACGGAATTTCGTAGGTTGATGATCAAAAGTAGAGTTGCAAAAAGCCTAAACGGTGCAACCTTACCTACAGCCCCATTGACAACCGACTTACCAAGCCCGCTGATCATGCAAGCACCGGCTTGGCCAGTGGCAGACAATTGAACAACTCTGGGAAAGCTAGCTCCAACATCTTGCCGTGTCTTTCAAGAACAGGCAAAGCAAAGGTCACACCACAGTATCAGCTCGTGTCGCATCTCACCATGGCACTGTTCGAGCTTGAGCATAAAACAAAGTTAACAACGGTATATAACAACCCGTAGCACCCTACAGCCAGTCTCTCTCGACCAGTCCCTCAAGCCTAAATCCACATCTGTTCAACTGGTGGAAACATAAAGAGCCCCATGCACAACCATGCCTTGTTCGGCTATTCTGAACACGAGGCTACTGCCTAGTTGTAAGCCCAAACTCCAACGGAAAAGTAGGTCATGGGGAAGAACTCTTCGCTGATTCACAAAGTGGGCAACTGTGGCCACACGCCCGAACCCCCAAACTCGACACTCTCACAAAACATAATAACACCACACCTTGGTCCTACTCCTTACAACGCTTCTGCTTCTATAAGATCCTTCAACACCCTAACCCTAAACCCCAAACCCTAGACCCTAAACGCCTGAACCCTGAAGGTGGCCCGTAGCTGTGACCAAAGGTCGTCTGCCGGTGCTTCTTGTTGGTCCCCTGCTGTCGCGGGGCTGGTTTGCGTTGCCGTTGCTATTGGGGTGGCCATGGTGCTTGGTGGTGGCTGCGCTGGCTTTGCACCCGTCTGCTGAGGGGTCGCTGTGTGTGGCGGCTGCCGTGGTGGCGGTTCCTTGACTGGTGGAGGAGGCCTGGTGTCCGGGATGTGGTGTGGGCCCAGTGGTGGGGCTTTGAACAAAGCTGGTGCTAGGTTGGCGGGCGGCAGCATAGGTGGTGCCTTTTGAGGTGCCTTGCTGCTGCTCAGTGGGAGGGGGTCAGTGGATGAAGTGGCCGGCCTAACAAAGAAAATTGCAGCGAATCCCGCCTCCTGCGGAGAGATGTGGGGCAGCTCTTGGGCTTTGGCAGGATCTTCCTGCAGAAGCAAATCCTCTAAGGGCCTCAAGAACCCTATATTACCCTTAAAGGGAGCCCTGTTATAGAATCCTGTACAACCCTCAAAGGGACCTGTCAAGGAACCCTTAAGGGTCTTCCTTTCGAAGTATTGGGTCCCAAATTAGGGGATCCAGTTTTGGAAGGTTCGAAGAAAATTTGGGCTTAGGCTTGCTTTTAAGACCCCTCGGCTTTAGAGCCAAGCGCGAAAGGGGCGACGTACTTCTATTTGAAGGCGAGGGCCCGAAATATCATCGTTCTGTCTTAAGGGAGATTAGCTTTGTAAACCGCAGTACTATAGGTCTGCGGACAATCTTGGCTTCTTCGAACTTGGCTTTCTTTGAGTTAAAGTTCCATGCGTATCCTGCCTCATAACCATGCTGGCACTGTCATAGACAGTGTAACAGACCCAAGAAGTGTATATACGCACATGAAAGCCGCCGTGCCGCATTCGCCATGTCCAAATCGTAAGCACACAAACATATTCCCACAGACTACAGATACTAGTAACTAGGCTCAGAGCACCGATAAATAACTAGTCAAAATATACACAAAATCAGGCTAAGAGTCCACAGCGGCGCCCCCAGAAGCCATCGATGGCCAAACCCCGGCTTTCTCAGTTGCACCGGCAGGTGGTGCCGATGGCCATTGCACGTCCACAGTTTCCTCTGCAGGGGTCACTGATGGCCATTCCGGTGTCTCAAACGCAGCTGCGGGCGGTACCGACGGCCAACTCGAGTCCATGCTTGCACCTGTGGCGGGCACCGTCGATGGCCAATCTGAGTCGACCTTTGCATCTGCAGGCACCGCTGATGGCCAAACTGAGTTCAAGGTTGTGTCTACATGCAGCTGATCTGATTTCTCGATGGTATCCGCAGGCGACGCCGATAGCCAAACCGAGCGCATGCTTGCACCTGCGAGTGGCGTCGACGGCAACACAGAGTCCACAGTTGCACCTACAGGTGCCGCCGATGGCCAAACCGAGTCCAAGGCAGCGTCTGCAGGCGGCATGGACGGCCAGACCATTTCGTCCGTTGCACCCGCCGGCTCCGATGGCCAAACCGCGTCCTCGCTTGCCGCTGCAGGCGGCAGCGATTGCTCAACCGAGTCCACAGTTGCGTCTGCAGTTGGCTCTGATGGCTGGACCGAATCAGCCCGTTCTGCAGATTTTGACCAATGCCTCTCTTCTGCAATCTGCAAGGCACGAAAAGCCCAAGTATTTTGGTGAGGATTTAATAACACCAAAAATCTTAAAGTTCTCCCATCGAGGAAGTAAGGTGCTCAAGGAGATCAGAGAAGCCTGCTTTGACCGAGGCCTTCAGCCATGCCAGCTTGTCCGCAAACTCTTCCCTCCCAAGCTCCTGTGAAGCCGACAGAGCCAAAGCAAGCTTCGCCAGGGCTGCTCTATCCTTCACCAGAGGCCCGGGTTTTGAGTTCAAGGTGGAAATCTTAGGTGTTGGGCTCCAAGTATACGAGGTCTTGGCTTTAGGTTCTGAATATGGGGTTTAGGATTGCTATTATGCTAGAGGGAGGGGCAAACGCATGAGAACTGGCGATGGCCAGGACTCCAGGAAAAAAAATACTAATACCCAGATGAGGTCGGAGGACGGTGGGGAGAGAGTTCTACGTGCGAGCCATCCTGAATTTCATAGGCGCAAGGCTGTCACCATTCAGGCCTACTGGATACACTCCGAATATAGGACCCTCGTGCTTACGTGCTTTGTTTCGCCCGTGCCTTCTTCACAGCTGCGAAGCCTGCACCCATCTGCTTATTGCTGCATGCAGCAGCCATATACGAATAGCCCAACGTATCACCCAGGTCGTCCAGTTCCTGGATCTGTTGCAAGACCCGCAGGTACTCTCCGCCTTGCAATTGCTCATATAGGAGCCAGGCTTGTTTGGAAGTATATTTGTTTCTGTTTAAAATGTACCCTGAGGCCTTAATGCTTCAACTCTGTGCCCCGTACTGGTGCACAACTGGCACTGTAGGAAGCAATCCCACAGCTAGCCCTAGAAGCTCCTAGTAGTTTGCGGTCTGTCGAACCCGCTGTAGCAGTCCCGCCAGCTCTCTTTGGCTCTCTCACCCACAAACAGACACACACACACACACACACACACTCATAGACACACACACACACACGCACACACGCACACACGCACACACGCACACACTCACTCTCTCTCCCTCCCTCCCTCCCTCGCTCGCTCGCTCTCTCTCTCTCTCTCTCTCTCTCTCTCTCTCTGTCTCTCTCTCTCTCTCTCTGTCTGTCTGTCTGTCTGTCTGTCTGTCTGTCTGTCTGTCTGTCTGTCTGTCTGTCCGTCTGTCTGTCTGTCTGTCTGTCTCTCTCTCTGTCTGTCTGTCTCTCTCTGTCTGTCTGTCTCTGTCTGTCTGTCTCTGTCTGTCTGTCTCTGTCTGTCTGTCTCTGTCTGTCTCTGTCTGTCTGTCTCTGTCTGTCTGTCTGTCTCTGTCTGTCTGTCTCTGTCTGTCTGTCCGTCGGTCGGTCGGTCGGTCGGTCTGTCTGTCTGTCTGTCTGTCTGTCTGTCTGTCGCTCTCTCTCTCTCTCTCTCTCTCTCTCTCTCTCTCTCTCTCTCTCTCTCTCTCTCTCTCTCTCTCTCTCTCTTTCTCTCTCTCTCTCTCTCTCTCTCTCTGTCTCTCTCTCTCCATTCTCTCTCTCTCTCTCTCTCTCTCTCTCTCTCTCTCTCTCTCTCTCTCTCTCTCTCTCTCTCTCTCTCTCTCTCTCTGTCTCTCTCTCTCTCTCTCTCTCTCTCTCTCTCTCTCTCTCTCTCTCTCTCTCTGTGTATGTTATACAAGTCATAAATTCATACAGAATCATCTGGAAACTGGGCAGGGAGGGTAGTCCCGTGCTGCTATCGTTCGCTCTTGTCGCAGAACAGAACGGTGGTAGGCAGGCCCTGCACTCCACATTCGAGGGCGCACGCCTGGAAAAGGGGCCTTGATGGTTAGTATAAGGCTGTGGGAATGTATAATAATACAATTCTCACATTTCGAAATAACACGGAACCCCATGGAATAATATTGGTAGCTATTCGGGCTTCTATACTAGCACTGGTCACAAATCATAAAAGTTCGAGTCTGTATAAGGCTCTATGTGAGCCTCCAAGACTCTCTACTTTGCTTCATAAAGGGTGTATGGCAAACTCGAAATGGTTCAAGGCACCTGAAGGTTTAGGATTTAGGGTCCTAATACCTTGCTGCTGGATTTGGGTCGATCGCGATGCCTGCATCATCCAAGTGCGGGCAGTCCTGCACGACGATGCCGTCGACACCCAGACTCTGTGCTATGCCATGTGCATGCTGCAGCAGATCCTTCGCCTTGCACGGCTGGCAAGTCAATAATTACCCCAAAACAACGCTAAAACCCCGAAATCCCAGAACCGAAACCCTAAAACCCGAAACCTTGAACCCTAAACGCCTGAAGCCGTACATGGTTTAGGTTTGGGGAGTTTGGAACTCTCAGGGTTGAAGTGAAAAAGGCCCGGGAATCCTCAGACGGCATGGCCTGTGTGGCTTAACTCCCTATGCTATGACAGTCATGGATCTTGGGACGTGAACCCTCAGAAAAACCCCGAACTCCACAGGAGAATACCATAGACGCTGGTTAGCAGTTTAAAAGGCCTGGTATAGCTGAACCCGTGCCTCCTTGAAGTCGCGCTTGCTCGGCCAGGCCAGACACGGAATTGAAGCGCCGTCGAAGAGACAGCGGTGGACACGAAAGGGCGTCTGCAACATCTGCTTACTTAAAGTTCCCTTTACCTGGCTAGTAAGCCTCGCTATATCGCTTTGTGACGTTGGATACGCGGCCCAAGCTGCTGATCTACTTGCTTTATAAACTTTACCTAGGTGGGGCTTTTGAAGCCTTTGAAAAATCTTAGTAAATAAGATCCTCTTAACCCCCAAAGGGATAATAAATAATGTCCCAAAGCCCTACCGAGTTACTGCAGAAGAACCCTGATGCTTTCAGTTTTTCGAAGGCTGGGGCACCCTGGGTCCTGTTGCTTTGAGGTGCAGGGTCAGGGTCCGAGTGGCCCTAGGTCTTCTTAGAAGCCTATGGGTTTTGGGGTGCTTATGGTTTAACATAGCGGCCTTGGGAGATTTGTATACCTATATATATATATATATATACACATATTTGTATATGATAAGGAACCACCAAAAAATTGGTAATGGTTTATGCGCCTAGATTTAAACGGCTTCTGGACGACTCGAACCCCCGAGCCCTAAACCCGAACTTGAACTTGCTTCAGCCATGGTTCATGAAGCCTGGAGCCTTGAGGCAGCATCTGGAGCTCCAGAAATTTGGGGCTTGGGACGGGAGCGGGGGGGAGGGAGGATGGGGCGGGAGCGGGGGTGGTCAGAAAATCCAGCTGCTCCGTTGGTGAAGGGCTTCAGGCTTCAGATTGTTTTGGGGGGCAGTCAACCGAGGCGGCTTGGATTTGGCATTACAAGTTTTTCTGGCGCTGGCTTTTCAGAGCCTCTATAGGTGGTTGGCCCTAAACCCTAGGCTGGGCGTCGTTCAAGAACTGATGAGTCAGCATAATACGTCAGTCGGGATATATGGCATGCCTTCCTTGTTCTGGTAACTCCGATTACTGGCTGCCAATATGGTGAGCCAGAAGTAGCACGAACCGCTTGAAACAACTCTTGCCCAGTCAACTCCGAATCCCGATTTCTAAGAACGGAGGGACCCACACAGTTCCAGAAGGTACAGACTCCCGAATATAGACAGTAACTACAAGGGTCCCGTATTGCCAGTAACACGTGATCCCGCATTGCCGTACAAGTCGTGTAAAGCGTCATCGACCCTTGCACAAAACGCACAAAGCCCCATGAAGGAGCCATCCAAGACGTATTTTGAAAGCTCTATACAAAACCGAAGGACCCCTCATTACACTCGCTCCGAAACCGTAAGCGGCCTAAACCCGTAGACCCCTAAACCTTGTTATACCCTTAAGCCCCCTAAACGCCCACCCCCCAAAAAAAACAAAAAAACACTAAAACCTCTAAAACGCCTAAACCCTAGACACGAAAGAGACCCCAAACCCGAAAACCCCTAAACTAACCTTTGGTTAGTAGGGGATGGAGGAATGGGGCAAACTTATAACTACTATTACTACCAGTCTTCCCTTCCCTACTAGCCACAGGTAAGTAAACCCTGCTCTCTGCTGAGGCCCTGGCTAGCTCAAAGTCGAGGAGCTTGCACGGCCCATAGCTTGAGCCTCCGTCAGGATTTGGGAAATTACTAGGATGCAAGGGGTTTGTTAGGGCTTCGGGCTTAGGGTTTAGGGGTTTAGGGGTTTAGGGTTTAGGGGTTTTAGGGGTTTAGGGGTTTAGGGGTTTAGGGTTTAGGATGCCCAGTAACCTAGGAATAAACAGGGCTCCCTTTTGTGTGTTGGGTAACTGTTTAAGGAACCTAGGACTACAAAATGGGCGTGAAGGAGCTGTAAAATCAAAATGGTACCTTTCTTTGATTGTTACAGGCAGACACAGACACTACAGTGACTACTGTGTCCACCATAGAGGCTTGCAATCTCACCCACTATGTGTGCTCACTGGAGGGTTTCAGGATTCGGGCTCGAGTGACGGATTTTGGGCTGCAGGGTTTTAGGGTTGCAGGCTTTCGGAGCTTGAGGGTGCCGAGGGCGAGGATCCGGATAGGGGCTTCGAGGCTTGAGCAGTGGGGTTTACCTCGGATACTGCCCCCATAGAGTAACAGTCTAGAATAGGGCTACTATTAAGGGCCTAGTATATCTATATTATGAATATTATCCAACTGATACGAGTGGGGGCAGTCTCCAAGGTGTACCGACTGTCGTGAAATAGAGTGTAACCACGAGATATAACGGGCCTCAGTAACGGACCAAAAGCCTTCGGGCTTCTGAGGGCCATTTATGCTACCACGGAATCTGCGGTATTCGGCCTCCTTTCTCACCTGGCACTCTACAGTTCCATATCTTGCAATAACATATGAACGTCTTGGGAATTTCTGAGACTACCCGATTAGAGTCTGTAAATAAACACAGACAAGAACGACGATGCCGCGAACCTCTATTCCAGATACATGCTTCGGCGGTTTAAGACTCCCCTTAAAACAGATGTCGGGCTGACGTGTCACTCTACGCATCCCCATGAGGAGCTTCGATCCTTGGGGATGGCGTTTGTTGTGAGTGCGGGGCTTGATCATGCCTTGAGCCCACGGTTTCGGGTTTAGGGCTTAAGGGTTTGAGGGTTTAGGGTTTTGTACAGTCCCTATAAGTTCTGTATTCGAAATCATAATAAGAACCTTATAATTAGTTACAAAAGATTAGTGTAGTTCAGGGTAGGGACTGAGGGTCTCTCTGTTTGTGTGGCAGCTGTCATGTCTTAGCATGTGTGCGGACAGGTAAACCCGCAGAGCCCGCCGTGACCGGCCAAGCACTCGAGCTCCGGGCCCTGAATTCCAGTCACTTACACCCTGAAACCCCACTACACCCTAAACTTAAACCCCTCAACCAAAGAATCCCAAACTAGAAACTCTCATTAGCACCAGAAAGCCCAAGGACACGCTGATGAGGCCGAAACCCTGCACCGAAAGTTTAATAAAGCCCTCAATGCTTCGATCCTCAAACCCCCACAGTGCCGATAGAAAACTCTTCATGGAAGCCTAAAAGCATAGCTTCCGCCCCCTCCCCCCCTTCATCGTCCTTAAGCCCTACAACATCCTAGAGAGCTTTAAAGCCTTGCAGATCCTTATAGACCCCTATACGAAACCCACAATGCTACTCTGAAGGTCGGGAGACTTAGTATAGAGCTGCACTTACCATAACCCAAATCAGGAGCCCATGTAGGGCACTTACAACTGTCTATTTATTACCTACTTACTAAATCCTAGAAAACGTCAGGAAGCATGAACGCGCAGCTTCCCCGGCCACCTAAAACCTAAACCATTAAACCTAAACCCTAAACCCTAAACCATTAAAACCTAAACCCTAAACCCGATCCCCGGCTCCCCACCTTCCCATGGATCTTCTCTGTTCTTTTGAAGTTGGCCCCTCGGCCTTGCCACCTGAGAAACGGCTCTGAGGATCTGACTGCAAGGTTTGGGTTTAGGGTTTAGGGTTTAGGGGTTTAGGGTTTAGGGGTTTAGGGTTTAGGGTTTACGGGTTTAGGGTTTCGGGTTTGGGTTTACCCATAGGCCCCGCAGTAGGTCCTTTTCCTATAAGGTAATCCCAAAAAGGAACTACTATGGGGGGTAATGGCTTAAGGTTCGGGCATAGGGCTCGTAGACCCGCGAACGGAAATCCTAAGCTGTCAGGATTGTGGGATAATAGCTTTAGGGTCAAGCTTAACCACCAAAACCCTACCATTTTAAGGAATGCTACATAGAAACCATAACAGGGAACCCTGAACAGGTAGAGTGTTTTCGGCTACAGGTTGGGTTAGTGATTGAATTGCGGGGATGTGATCGAGCTTCGGGGAATGGCGTTCTCCTCTGCAGACCAAGGTGCAGGGGTGCCAGACACAACAACCTCAGATTGGCAGATGGAGGGTTCGAGGGCCGCGGCTTAGGGGTTATTAGGGTTATTGGGGCTCGAAGCCCAAGAATCCTAGATCCTAAACCCTAGACCCTACCAGGACCTCCCAACTTCCCTGCAAACGGCTCTGACATTTCTCATTGAGAAGTAGTCAGGGGCTACAATAAGGGGCAGTTGGGGGGTCTAGATACACCCCTAAACCCCTAACTCCTAAACCCAACAATCCTACGTTGGACGAAAATGCGGGCGGGGGAGAACAAACCCCGGAGACACAAAGCCCTAGTAGTATAATTCTTCTACAAGTAACACGGACTCAGTGTAGCACGGACAACAAACGATGGGGTACCACAAGGAGTTTGAACAGTTGGCAATCTGGTCATTTCTAGTTCAAATAGCTATAACATGTGTCACAAAACCCTAGTGTGCTATTCTCAATGCTCAGTAAGATTGGCCGTCTAGTGCCAAAACATAACTCAAATGATAAAGCCACGTTATCCACAAAACCTCAAAGCTCCAAACCAAGCAACATACAATCCGACAGCCCTTCGCGCAAGCCCCTACGTGCACACTAAACCACAAATCCCTCAAAACTTAAGTAAACCCCTGAACCCTGACCTATTCTCTCCGATATCGAGTCGAACTCTTCTGAGCGCGGAACGCTGGACGCCCGGCCGTGGTAGCCCACTGGGAGGTGCAGCCAGTTCGGCTGGAGGGCGTTGTCCTGAGTTAAACCAACACCTCTGAGGTTCCGACTGTAATGCAGAGCCTTCAACACTAGAAAAAAATCTTTTTGCGGCTCTTATGTTATAAGTATAATAAGGAACCCTAAGGCCGTAAGGAATAGTACTCGTTTTGATTCGCTTCTCTCATATTTCTGAATAAAATACTGAAGAAACCCTTATGGTCCTGAATAGTGGGTATGTAAGCTATAATCGAAGCGAGTTGGGGGCTCATGCTTGCGATTTCGGGCTTGGGATGCGTCAAGCACTCAAGGCGCATAACATAGGGGCCTCCATACTTATCAGTACTATTATAGGGGGTTCCTTATTCTATTTATGGTATCATGGGCCCCAAAACCCTATTCTAATGATTAAGTGATTAAGGCCCCTCGAGTATCTTTTCATCCCGATGATGATTGATAACCTTAGAGGCAGAGTACCCTAGCCCAAAAAAGTTAACTTTTCAATTATAGTAGAATTGTATGAGCCCCAAAAAGGTTCAAGGTTGCCTACTCAGCTACTAGGTAACTGCCAGCTCTAAGTACAAGATCCGCGATGCAGGCGCTTGGACCCTTAGCGCTAAAACTTCAGGAAGTGCCACACTCTGGGAACAGCGGTCAGGGCTGCAGAACAAAACACAGAAGCAGTGCAGTCACTGTATAATAAGCCAATTAATTAACGAACCTGCATTTTGATTCTGCTCGCTAGGTTGCGGCTTGTCTGAGAAGACTACCACGAAAGTAAGGGTCTTAGCGTAAAGCTCAAGCCCAAACGACTTCAGTGATTCAGGTTCCAGGGCGTTTGGTGTCGAATTAACGGCGAGCCTTTCACGTCAAGACTTTCGCCATACACCCTAAGCCCGAACAAACGTGGCTACTTGCGGGGCTTTCGCATTTGTCACGCTGAATCTATCTAACACCCTCTTTACAAGAAACATTTGGGCGGCAAGATAGACTTCTGATATCTTCAAGTCTTGCCTGCTTTAACCCTAGAGCTTCCATACTGGGCTCATGTAGTGAGTTTAGGTCTTGCCCACAGGAGTTGACAAGAGGATCCATTATAATTAGTGGCCTTGTATACGCCGGATGTGAAATCTTACATGAGGTCGTAACTAAGCCTAAACCCATAGGTCCCTTGAGGGCCCAAGTACCTGGTACTCAAAAAAGGCTTAGGGTTTAGGGGTTCAGGTGTAGTGTTTAAAAAAGCGTGATTGATAGGGCTGCACCGGTAACTACACTGAGGACGGGTGCGCGGTTTCATTGAGGATATGTAAGCAAATACCCGGAGGCAGCTCACCAGCAACAAGCACAACGTCAACAGTCTTTGATGCGACTCCCGAATCCGAATGCCTAAACCTAAACACCAAAGAATCAAATCGAAATCCTAAACTGTCTAGAGCTCGGCCCAAACCCTACACCCCTAAACCTTCAACCCTGCGCAATAAACCTTCTAAACCCTCCAACACCCGCGAACCCAACCCCAAACCCTAAGCCCAAAACTCCGAAACCCTCGAAACCCTAAGCCCCTAAACCGCTGCCTTTTAGCAGAGCCGCCTTCCCTCGAAACATGATTCCTGTGGGAGTTTCCGAAAGTAGGGTACCAAATGTTGGGGTCCTTATAACAGGGATCTTACTATTTAGGGTACTAGAAAAGGGTCCCCTATTTTCGGAGGGTGGGTTTGAGGCTGAGTCTTTTGGGCTTCTTGTACAGGAGGCTTGGAGGAATCGGTAAAATAATGGCTTTGAGTTGAGGGTTCAAGGCTCAGTTTTCTGTGTGTATATGCCAAACTCAAACATGTATCACAGGGAATTGTGCCTTCATATTCGTGACAAGAGCACTGCTCGTGTGGCCAAGGGTTGCGTACTTCAAGATCACTGGTTCCTCCCGTACAACCTAAACCCTCGACCCCGAAATCCTAAACCCTTGAGCTTAGCGGACACTTCGATGTTGAAGAAATTGGCTTCGAGCTTGGCCCTTCGGGGGGAGGGGGGGGCTTGTCCAGCTGTGGGGCTCGTCCAGCTGTGAGTTTAGGGTTTAGGGGTGTAGGGTTTCGTGGCTTTGGGTTTAGGGTGGGTGGCCATCCTGGAATTCCTGCGACTCATGATGTGCTAGTAGAAGGCCTGATAAATCTGATATCCCTCACGGACTGGGAAAAACCCTCGTATTCCAAGAAGTCCCACAGTCTTGCAAATCCCGCAGCCTCCAACCGCGACTCAAAAAAAGTGTTCCCCATGCAAAAGTGTTGAACCTGTGTTTGGTGATTACAGTGCACACCCCGCCGCCCCCTCCGCCCCGCCCCAGCACGAATCTATTTGGGAGTTTTCGAAAAGAGGGACCCTAATATAGTAGCCTAGTTAGAAGGATCCTTATGATAGGGAGCCCAAAATAAGGTACACAGGTACCCCTCATTTCGGAAACTCCCTTTTTCACCCAACGGTTGCAGATCCCCACCCCGAAACTCTGAACACTACTTGGAGGGTCATGGGACTTACTAAGTATGGTTACAAGTACCTTAATTGGGGTTACAAGTAGTTATAAGTATAGTAACCCTAATAGTAACCTTAGTTACTAAGTCCCATGATCCTTCAAGTACTCTAAACCCTAAACCCTTATAGTACCCCTATAGATCCCTTAAAGAGACCCTAAACCCCTAGTTACTAAGTCCCATGATCCTTCAAGTACTCTAAACCCTAAACCCTTATAGTACCCCTATAGATCCCTTAAAGGAACCCTGAACCCCTATGGTACCCCTATGGACCCCTTAAAGGAACCCTAAACCCCAAATACTAAGTAAGCAGTCAGGGGGCCCACATTCGTGGCATGCTCTCTGGAGGAATAGAAATCCTGAGCCGGGAAGGGAATCTGGGGCTAATGCTGTCAGTCGGAAGATTTGGGGTTTAGGGTTTGGGGATTAGGGGATTAGGGGTTTAGGGTTCAACTGAGGCCTACATGAACATGTTGTAGCTTGTTGAAGTTGTTGTTGTACGGTTCTTGTTGGGGCGACTACTATAGTGTCCATCAATACTAGATTGGATTGTCCGGCTAGGGTATACACCCTCTGAGCCCCAAGCATTGGGAGTAGAAACGGCTGCGATGCGAAACAGTTCCAGCAATGCAGGAACAATGTGAGCGATTAGTCTGAATATGAACCATACCGCAAAATTTAAAGACACCAATCTATATACCTATCTATCTATCTACCTGTATATATCATATCTTGTCAGTAAGGTGTATATATACACATACATATACACTTCAATGCCCAAAGTACCTACTGTTGGTTATACTTGGAGTCTTAAGTTGACCCCCAGCCCTGGCTCCGACATTTAATTTAATTCCTAAACCCAAACCTTACCTGTAGGCTCATGCTCTTACTTGGAGGATCATGGGACTTAGTAAGGGTTCTTGAAGGGCTCCTTAAAGGGATCTATAGGGGGTACTATTTATAAGGGTTTAGGGTTTAGGGTCTACTACTTGGGGGATCATGGGACTTAGTAAGTAAGGCTATAAGTACCCTAATTGGGGTTATAAGTGTTTATGACTATAGTTACCATATTTATGACTCCAATTACTAAGTCCCATGATCCTCCAAGTAGGGTACCTAGGTCTTGGGAAAGGATCTGTTATACAGAAAAGTAGGTAACCTAAAGAAGTGGTAGGGTATGAGCCCCAAGGGTCCAAGTACCTAGTAATCATATACTCTCCCAAATAGGAACCTAGGTAACCACTATCCTGAACCCAAGTATCTTATTATTGGGTCCTTTGGACCCTTGGGGTTAAACCCTGAACCAAGAGTCTGTGTAGTCGCCAATCTTCGCCGGCAGATGCATCTGCACGTCCTGCCGAGTAAGATAGGAGGGGCCTGAATGGTTTTTTCGCCGAACTAGTTCCTCCGACGGCTTTTCTTAGCGCTGTTGCAAGAGGTGTGTAGGGCAAAAAGATTATGGGATTTTATGCGGGGGGTAGGAGCCTCAATGCCAACGCCCTCAACCCCGGAACCCTAAACCCAACCCAGCCTCTACCCCGCTAAGTTTGAGGCTTCTATCCGCAGTTGCTAGGGACTCTAGACTCTAAACCCTCAAACCAGAAAGCCCAAGACCCTAAACCCTCAAACCGGAAAGCCAAAGACCCTAAACCCTAAAACCCCAAGACCCTAAACCCTAAAATCACCACGGCTCGGTTTAGAGTTCAGGGTTTAGGGCTTAGGTCCTAAGACCCTACAACATAAAGCCCGAGCCTTACCAGCTCGACCTGAATTCTCGAAAGCCCCAATGTAATGTAGAAAGGGGCCTTCATAGATAGAACAGGGTTTAAGGTTTAGGGTTGAGGGTTCGTTGCCGGGTTTCCTCAAAGAGTTCTGTAATGTAGGGGCCTTGATGATGATGCTATACCGAAGGTACTGTAATCACATTAAGGACCGCAAGGGCTCCATTAAAGGGCGATTGCGGGTCCTGGTAAGCCCAGCCCAGAGAGCCCAATACCCGTTAATTAAGGAATATAGCTTAAATCATATAGGGCTTCATTTTATGATTTAAGCTATATTCCTCAATTAAGGGGTATTGGGCTCTCTGGGAGCGAAGTGTTAAAGGAAGCCCCAAGGGAGAGGAGACTCTCGAGCTGCAACAGTGGCTTGGGGTTGGGGGTTTGGTGTTTAGGGTTTATCAAAGGGGAAAAGGGGGGACCCTTAATGAGGACCCCTACCCAATAATGGGCTATATAATATAATGGGTATGTAATGGCTATATTGAGGGTATATACCTAGGGGTCCTTGTTAAGGGTCCCTCTTTTTACCCTTGGAGTTTAGGGTTTAGAGTTGAGGGCTTAGTGTTTACGAAGTATAGGCAGCACTAGGAAAACCGAAATCCAGAACGCTATCCGCTAACACCCATGGTAAGACCGTGTAGGAACCATATACCAAACCGCGTCAAGCCTTTTGAAAAACTTACAACACACCTGGATAGTCCTGCATAGAAACCATATAAGCAACGTACAACACACCAAGGAAACCCAATACTGCTCAACTACAGCCCTAAACCTTACTTGGAGGATCATGGGACTTTCTAAATATGGTTATAAGTACCTTAGTTAGGGGTCAGACGTGGTTATAAGTGTAGTTACCCTAATAACAACCTTAGTTACTAAGTCCCATGATCCTTTAAGTACTGAACCTTGAACCTCTATAAACCACAGCCGAGAAACTTCGCCTGAACCCGAAACCCTGAACCCCAAACCCTATGAGCCCTAGAACCCCTAAACGCTGAACCTAAACCCTAAACTTGAAACTCCTAAACCCCAAAGCCTTATAGAATCCTATAGATCGCTTAGAATCAGCCCTAAGCCCTGAGTCCAAACCCTAAACCCTAGACTCCTAAACCCTAAATCCCATACCCTTATAGAAGCCTATAGACTATAGATCCCAAAAAGGAACCCTAAACCCTGAACCCCAAACCACCCTAAACCCTAAACCGCAAATCCCAAACCTTATATGAGCCCTAAAAACCCTAAACCCCAAACCCCTAAACCCTGAACTCTAAGGAAATCCTCTACCTAAGCAAACTCTAAAGAATCCTAAAGGAAACCCAAGCCCCTATAAACCAAAGACCAAGAGGATATCCCTTAACAAGGAACCCTAAACCCTAAACTCTAGGAAAGCCTGAAGCCCCTTACAGACCCCTTGAAAGGAACCCCAAAGCCCCTATCCTAACCCGTATTCTAAACAAACCCCAAACCCGTATACCCTAAATCCTAAACCCCTACATCAAAGGAAACTCCAAAGCCCGTATACCCTAAATCCTAAACCCCTACATCAAAGGAAACTCCAAAGCCCAAGAGGATCCGATGCGCCTGGAGCGGCCGCAGCGCCGCTTCGCGAAGGGCCGTGGCATCCCGGAGAGCCGAGTCGCCTCTGAGCCATTCTTTTGGGGGGTTCTGTAGGGTTTAGGGGTTTAGGGTTTTTAGGGCTTTAGAGTTGAGGGGGTTTAGGGTTTAGGCGTTTAGGGTTTAGGGGTTTAAGGGCTTAGAGGTTTAGGGTTTAGGGTTTAGGGGTTCAGGGTTTAGGGGTTTAAGGTTTAGGGGCTTCAAGTTGAGGGCTTTAGGGGATTGGAGTTGAATGGTCTTTTGGGTTTAGGGGGTTGCTCGGGGTTTAGGGATTTGGGGGTTTGCAGGTTGGGGGTTTCTAGTTGAGGGGTTTTGAGGGTTTAGGGTTTAGAGGTTTAGGGGTTTAAAGTTGAAGGGTATTCATGGTTTACGGGGTTAGAGTTGGGGTTTGAGGGTTAAGAGTTCTGTAGGGATTTTGTGGATTTCACTGACTGCTCATGACATGTGCTTTATAGAACTCAATTCAAATTTTGTAGGGTTTCAAAGGTTACCAGGTGTTCATGACCTCTTGCTGTTTTGTCAGGGTTTTTCTCAGAGTGTTTTAGCGGAGCTGGGGTACAGAGGTTTGGAGGATAGGGTTAAGCGTTTCCGGCTTGGGCTTTAGGGGTGAATGCAGGCCCGAGGCTTTTAGGCCCTGTAGGGCCCTAGGGCGTTCAAGCCAATTGTAAGCTGCAAACCTTGGACACGAAACCCTCAACCGAAAGCATACCTCAAAGCCCAGCCGCCATCCGCCCCGGCGGCGAAAAGGTTGGAGAGACCTCGGATGATCGCCCTGTAGATTTCGAACAGAGCTTGGGGGTACAGTGTATTGTAGCTATCTAAACCCTGAGCCCTGAACGGCCCTAAACTCTAAACCTTCAGCCATAAGCCGTAGTAAATCTTGGTAATTATCTAGGCTCAGATTCCACATTACCTCCACGCTGGTCCAGTCCTATAACTCACAAACTCCCCTGGACAAAAATACAGCCCAATAAGACCCCCTGGGGCCCAAGCCCTTCACAGCGGATATTTCGTGTGCATTAGATAGTAATTGGGGGGCTCTCTGTACACTTATACCAACAGAAGAGGAGGCTGTGGGGCCTGCGTTTTGGCAACCCACTATTTTTAGTGATTTTGTGTGTTTCGAGTGGTTTTGTATGTTTCGAGTGATTGCACGTGAGGTTCTCTGAACTGTGTACTAGTTTTGTGCGTGTGTACGTGTATGTTGTTGCTTTGGATGGTTTATAACATCAAGTATGAGTTGTTGTGCAACACGAGGTCTGTTTATAAACACCTGGTTTGTTTATAAACATGTCGTGTCGTCACAATCATACAATCATGTGCCTCCTCTTCAGAAATAATATTGTATATGATATGTTTATAAACAGCTAGCCTGCCAGACATGTAGATATGTATGTGTTTATAAAGACCGGTCTGAGGGGAGGGGGGGGGGGGGGGGGGAGGGGGGAAGGTTCAGCGCATGTCCAACACTTATCACCCCCCCCCCCTCCCCTCTCCTCCAAAAACAAAAGCAACGCCGCCCTGCCCAGGTATGGCGCTGAGCTGAAGGGCGGCCATCGGCCGTCACTGCGTGGGTAAATAAATAGTTGATATGTGTGTATATATATATATTATAATAGCAATCACTTTGTTTACGAGCGTGTAGAGACAAGCACGTAGATCTTCTGTTGAATATAATAATGCACCTCGGCTGCAATTGGACTATCCTATACTACGACTACTCTTTTTTTTGTAATGCTCATGTTGCGGTTCTCATGATCATGATGACGTCAGCTTCACAAAACTGTTGATGCAGCATTCCGGATTAAAGTGTGTTTAGCTGCATTTCGCAGTTTAGCGGGTAGAGAAGCATGAAGCGGTCGTCGGCTGTGGCGGGTTTCGTTGAGTTCGAGAACGGTGTGTGTAAGCTCCAACTCACCAGCGTCAACCTCGCTACAACTGCTTCTTCCTCTTCCACGCCGTCGCCTTCACCGAACACTTCCGGAATGCCGTCGATCCAGAACATCATGTCGCAGATTGCTTCGCCGACGTCAAATGTACATGCATCGAAGCGAGCTCTCTCCAGTCGTCAGGTCCAATCTCACATCTGCTACATCCAACGGTCCCTCAACTTGACCACGGGCATGAAGGGCGAATGGGCCCCACAGGCCTTGGAGATGCTCAACAAGTGGTTGTCGTCACCGAAGAAGGGCACCGGCACCAAAGCAGCCCTGGCCATCTTGGACGGTGTTGTAAACGACAAGCCGGACACAGAGGAGGCAAAATCCAAGAACTCGCTCGCGGAGAACCCCAACTTGGAGATAGAGGTCAAAGAGGCAAAGGACGCCGAGGACTTGCTCACAGAGAACGCCGACTTGGAGGTAGCCAAAGACGCAAAGGATGAGGACCCCCACTTGGAACCAAAGGAGACAGAGAACACCCAGGACACGCAGGCAGAGAACGCGGTGGACACCAAGGAGCAGGATGCCGACTCAGACTCGGATTCCTCATACTCGAGTTCTTCATCTTCTTCTTGGACATTGCCTGCGGATTGGGGCACATGGCCCGCAGAATGGCATGACGTCTGGCAAGAGAGCCTTTTCCTCCTCGAAGAATCGGCAAAGGAGAGCCAGGAGAAAGCGGACATCGCCATGGGTCTGTTAAAGGCTGTGCACCGTGCCAAACTCCGATGGGACCAGGTCGAGTGAAGTGAGTGTAAGCATAGTCGACTCCTTGCAGTAGCGCCGGCGCCATTGCACAATTTGGGAAAAGCATCAAACTTGAAGTCAGTTGAATGAATCCCCAAACATGTTTATAAACACGGTCTTGTTTATAAACTCGTCCTGCCTTTCGCTTCCTCAAGCTTTTTATCATTGGTAGAGATACTGCCCTCAGTGCCCTCAGCAATCCTCGCTTTGCACACCATGGATCACGCAATCATCGCAGCGAAAATGACGTACATCAAATACCACTCCGCTATCGTCCACAACTTCAATGATTCAGGTGAGTTCTCCATCAAAGACCTTCCGCTCATTGATGCCCCCAATACCAAAGGCAAGAAGTTCAAGGAGTTCTTCCACATCGTAGAGGGGGTTTCTGCTGCAGATTGCGATATCATCCGCAATGTCTACAACTCGGACCCGCCCAAGGTTAACGAGCTACCTGACTCAGTGCGTCCTCGTGATGCCCTTGGAGACTCCTGCGTATTGCAAATGGCCCTATCCCCTGAGCAGGACGGCAAGTACACGGTACTCAAGTTCTTTCACTCCTCCGCTTTCATTCCTCTGGGACTTGCCAAAGCCTTCTGTGCACATAAGGTAAGGGTCATCAACTACCAGGTCGCGAACAACAACGATCACGTCAAGTGCGCTTTCCTCTACATGCTTAACCGCATCCAGGGAGAGCAATGGTTGACGCAATCATTGGTGAACAAGGTGTCTGCCAAAGCCATGAAGAAGGACGACTCGGGTGATGGGAAAAACTGGGAGCCCAGTGACAACGAGCTACGTGAGGGTATCGCCTTTATCAACCACTACGCGCCTCTGTCCAACACCAAGAACGAACAGTTCTTGTGGTGTCTACTCAATGTTCGCGACCGCGAGTCTCCCATCTATGGCTGGCCCCACCATGTTGTCAACAAAGCTTGCATCAATCGGTCCACGGGCAACTCACAAAGTGATCCAGAATATTTCTTTCCACTTCTACTACAGGACTTGGACCAAAGCTTTTTGGAGAAGGTCGTGCCGCTGGTGATGCCCACTATGACTGGGCATGGGCTTATCCTTTTGGGCCGTGCAGGTGTTGGAAAAACGCCCACTGCCATCATCCTCGCGATGGCCGTCGCCCGCCACCTCGTGGTAACTCGTGGTCTTGATGGCCACATTCCTGGATTTAGAAGATCGAAGCAGATCGACGGATTCCGGGAAAGGCCTGGCGAGTTGCATGTACCGGTTCTCCTCGATGACCCCTTGTTGCACTCCATGAACATGGAGGATATCAAATCCTTTCTCGATGTGGCCGAGAACACCCTGGTGGATGCCCGGTATAGGGCCGCCAAGTTTGTCCGCAACCAAGTCCGCATTCTCCTCAACAATGAATGGGGGGCGGAGAAGGAGCCACGAATGACCATGGGCGACAAGATTGATTGGCAGGCCTTCCATGATATGTTCAGTCCTACAGTCAATAATGCTTCGCTTCCCCACCTCATGGCCATTCTGAAGCGGGCTTCGGTGGTCATTGCCGGTGAATTGGCCATTTATGTTCGCTTGGCAAGCGAGCAGCCGGACCAGGTCATACACCGGTTCGGTTCCTGTTCCATGCTGAAGGATTGGTTGAAGCGCAACAACAAGAAGTTCTACAACTTCTACAAGGAAGGCCAGCATGTGAAATTCCCCGGCTATGAGGAAGCTCTTGAAGCTGAGGCCAATTTGGTGAGCGAGTTACTTGCTTCTCCTTCCGAGAAGGAGTATTTGGCCAGGGGGCGGTCCCACGATCAGTGGGCTGAGGCTTATGGCGGGCCACTGACCACGCCAAGAGGCAACATGTCGACGGCGGCTACCACCAATAGTCCAGCGATTACATCACCCCCTGCCAAGCAACAGAGGGTCGAGCACGACGAGGATGCGGACGAAGAGGCCGCGGGTTACATGCACTCCTGCGACTGATTCAACTCTTATAGCGAGGTGAACCATTTTGACCACGCAGATCCTCTGACAAGGACCGTTAACGGATGCCCGTTGGAAAACCAGAGAGCCTGCATACACACATTCACACCCAGCATCTGCCTGCATTGAACTCTGTCTCACTTCATTAGACATCTGGTGTCAAGTTTTGAGATCTTTAGACTTTAGATCCATCATGCCGACGACGATCAAGCGTCCAGCGGCTGCCCTTCCGCCCGCCAGAGCTGTGTATAAAACACATCTCACACGATGCTTTTGCTCTTCGAACTCCGTCCTGAAGCCAGGTCACGAGATCAATGCCATCCTCTACGGCATGAGCGGAATGGAACGCATTATCGTGAAGAGCTTCCGCTGTTCCAGCTTCGGGTGCAGGAAAACGTACGGGCCAAATTTTGTTTGGGATCTCTCTCACAAGTACAACACTGCCACCCCCAAGGACATTGAAGAGATCGGGGCTTACTTTGTGGGGACGAAGATTGGCTTTACGGCGGACTACTTGAAGTACCATAGCTTCTTGGAGTTCCGCGCCTCTGTGTCTGCTATGGCAATTAAGCACACATACCAGCACACTTTCAACACCGCTCATGGAGAGCAGTCAAACTGGTTTGCAAAGATGCACGCCTCCGCCATTATGTCGTGGATAGCCGTCCAGGAACTATATCCACTACAGCTACATCTCAGCATCAAGATCGGCGACGAGGTCACGCCTCATGCTCTCCAAGCATACCATGAACACCTCCATCTCAAGGTCTTTCCACCGAAGCACAAGAATACAGTCAAAGAGCTTGTCGCCGATGGGCATCAGAAAGTCCACATCAAATGCGCAAATTCGCGCAAGCATGCAGGCAAACCTCCCAGCCATGGTCGCATAAAGCCGTTTGGCCATGGTTGGTTCATGTTGGTCCATCCTCGTGATCTTCGCATTCTGGCTGTCAGATCCATGTCTGTTCCGGAGAACAATGAGATCCTCTATAAGTCGCTCCTCGAAATCTTGCCTTTGTACAAGCACCTGGATGGCCTAATCATGGACCGTGCTTGTGGCTTCTTGCCCACAGCCAAGGCTGACAAGAACCTGAAACAAATCAAATACTGGAGCATCGACGGCTTCCACGCCAAGGGCCACACCAAAGGATGTCCTTGCAACCCCATCTACAAGAAGAGGTTGGCCAAAAGGTTCAAGGGGGTAAACTCCTCGGCGTGTGAACAAGTCTTTTCGTGGTTTAGAGGGTACGCACGACTTCTCAACGAGAGTTCCCCTCTGCGCCATAGTTTCAAGGTGTTGTACTTTGTGAAGTTGCATAATTGTGCAGTGGAGCAGAAGCAGTCCATGTACCTGAATCGCTATGTTCGCTCCGGTAAGAAAGCCAAGCGACCGTACTCATGTGGCAAGAAGACAGTCGCTAAAAAGCGACCTGCAGCAGCCATGAGCTAAGCTCAGAGGTACACGTGTGTGCATCAGGCAGAGCAGTCGGGCAAAATCAGCTTGAATGCATTACTGTCGGCACCACCACTAGTTTTGAACTTGTTCTGTTTGCACTTTGCATGTCAGCGCATCCAAGGTATGCTTCGTCATCCTCGCAACTTGGAGTGTACTATACTTATTGTAATGATATTTCCAATAAACATATCCCTAATCCCTTCAAAAGTGGGTTTTCAAAAACCCAGGCCCCACAGCAACCTGCTCTCTATACCAATGCCCTATAACAGTTGGCTTGTGGGGTGCACTAGAGGGTCGTTTAGGGGGTCTAGGTGCAGTTGTACCAATGCCCCGAAACTTAAGCACCTAATCATCATGTGCTGAAATCGTAAATGGATTTACCCGTTTACCATACGACAGTCACCTCTGAACCCCAAACCCTCATGACTGCTAGAAGCTTCGAAGTCTCGCATTCAGTTACCCCATTGTTCCACTTACCCACAACCACAAACGCAAATACAAAGCAAAAACGCAAACTCCTAAACCGAAAACCCAAAACCCTGAACCTACATCCTGAGTTTTCGCGGCTTAGGAGACTTCGTAAGTATGGTTATATGCCATAAGTACCATCATTGGAGTCATAGCCTACAAGTATATAAATGAAACTGCAATGACAACACTTATAGCCGTAGTTACGACAAGTCCCGTAATCATCTATGCAGGGTTGTCTAGATCACAAGTGGTTGAAACACTCCACACGCCCAAGGAAAATCAACAATGGTCGGGATACCTTCCCAAAACTTGTAGTTACCTTCTTTCGGCCAAATGAGTATCGAGATTGGACATTGAAGCACATGTCTGTCGTTGATATGTGCCTGCTTTTCACTCCCAACGGCTTTGTTCTACAAGGTCAAATAACAGTGGCGAACAAAACGCCGAACTCAAAACCGTACATCCTAAACCCTAAACCCTGCAATTCGTAAACTACTTGAAAAGAAGCCTTCGAGCATCTGCTCAGGACAACGCCGTTTCCTGGAACTGCAACCGTATCTGAACATGTGTCACACCCACAACTCTTAGTACAAGCAGAGAGCCCTAGCTTCTAACCATTTACCTTAAGGTGGAGGGCGTGTAGGGTTCAAGGCGTTGTAAAGATTTTGAGCTTTAGTCTTTTACTTAGGCTTCGGGTGTAATTCGAAACACCACAAAGCCTGTAAATACTTTAATCTTTTACTTAGGGTTCGAGTGTAATTCGAAACACCACAAAGCCTATCAATACTAAGCGCTGCAACCAGAAAAAATCGCAACCCTAAGCCCGGGAGCCCTGGTTTGGCTTCGAAGATTCTGCGGTTTGGGTTCCCTACTACACAGGACCCTCATTATAAAGATAATGCAAACTACCACGATGCACCGTTCTAGCTATTGAGGCCCCTAGACCCTAAACCCTTATAGCCGCCCCTTTAGAACCCCGTAGTCCTGGAGCCCTTTATAAAAGAAACTCTATACACAAACCAAATTGTGGAGGTTTACATGCCCAAGCCAAGGCACGCTGCCTCGTTGACCTCCACGCCTGTCTTGGCAGGGCCATGAACCTGGTACATGGGCCATATGGGTGGTTGTCAATGTCAGGGTCCTTTTTTGGGTCCTTATTATACGGCACCTGATATTTAGGGTACCCAAAAAAGGGCCGTCATTTTGACAACCACCCATATGGCTAATATAGCTGCTTTGGTCTGGGTAATCACTCGGGCTACATCGGGGTTGGGTTTCGGGGCTTTGAGTTGGGGCCCGAATTCAGGTTCCTAGAGGCTCCAGCCCTAAACCCCGAAACTCGAAGGTGGTGTCAACTGAGAGGAAGATGTTGTACTCAGGGCTTGGGCCACGCCAATGCATTGACTCCCAAACCCCTTGGTATAGGGCTCAGGGCTTGAATCATACTGCCCTAAAACCAAAGCCCTACAACATGAGGTATGTTTCGGAGTTTCTCAGTACAAGGGTTTTGGAGTCTTTGAGAACCTGTCCTCAGGCTTACAATAGGCCTTTAGCGCCTCATACGAGCTTATAGGGTTCGAGGGATTTTGAGGCTTAAGCCGTTAGGTTTATAAGGCTTTAGACTTTAAGACTTTAAGGTTCAAGGCTTCAGAGATTATTCTCGGGGTTTAAGGCTTGAAGCTTCAGGATTTCAGGCTTTCGGGGTTGAGGCTTGCGGGTTCAAGGCTTTGCGGTTTCCGTTGCTCGGCACCCTCTACTTGTGAACGGACTTCCGACAGCCCGTAAACAAGGCATAGCGATGTTTCCACTGAAGATCGTCGTACGAATCGTAAGTATGGCAGATACGAAAAACACGAGTATTCCCAAACCAAAGAGCCTACCCCCCCAACCCTACCTGGACCCTGAAAACCCTACCGGAAGTCATGCGGAAACCTAAGAAGGTAGGGTGATTTGGGTTTCAAGGTAAACCGCAAACTCTACTGAAGGCCGAGGTGCGAATTCAAGGTCGGCTGATGGAAAACATGCCGGGCATTGAAGTGCAAACCTCGGTAGCTAAGGTTGTCAGGGACTGGGGGTGTAGGTTTGCAGTTAATACCAGGTTCCAGTGACGTTTAGTGTAGTGGTTAAACAGTTGATGAACTTCGGGTTTGTTGTGCAAGAATGTTTGGGGACGAAGTTAGGGATTTGAGGAAGGGCACTGGGAGGCAAAACGGCTTCTTGGGACTTAACCACCCTGTTATGCACACCCTGCCCGGGGGTCTACTGTTTCTGGCAGCCTTTTCTGCCGGCCTGCAGGTATGCTAGCTGACGTGCAACTCCACACTCCATCAGTCCTAAGCTAAACTGTACTATAGGGAAGAACTTGGGGGTAAGGGTTTCAGGTTTCCGAGGGGATTCCTAAGGTTGCGCGAAACTCTGACCCCTCAATTCTCGAGGGTAATACCCTACCCTGTCTCGGGGAAGCTATGCCTAGCATCGCCTACGTGATATAGGGTGGTCTGTCACCATCCACCCTTCCAAAAAAGTATCCGCTAACCGAAAGAGCCCTAAAGTATCCGCTAACCGAAAGAGCCCTCGGTACCAACTCTGCGCGATCAAGCCAACCCTTTATTTTGAGTACCCTTTAACACTCCGTTATAGACTAACCCTGAAAGGAGCCGTAAAAGCATAAACCAACCCAAACCCGGAACCCAACCTCGAAAGTCCTTCAAGGAACCCTGAAACGAAGCCACGAAGTCCTTGAAGGATGCCTGACAAGAACCTTAAAAGCAGTGGGTCCTTCTTATGGGTAATTGGCCCCCAAACCGTATTCTAATTATAAAGGCCCCTATACTAAGCTTTCTGTGCAAGCAGCCATCGAAGGCCCCATGATCCTCAGTGGCCACGTCGCTAAGGGCTTGTACGGGTTTAGGGTTTGGTCAGGGTTTAGGGCTTCGGGCGGAGAGGGTGGAGAGGGTTGAGGGGGTATGGGCCTGGCGCTTGGGGGGGTCAGGATAATAGGCACATCATCTAAGAAGTTTCGATATCAGCACCGTAGTCGCCACATCAGCACGAAAATTGATATGAGTCCATGAATGCATACGAACAAGTTTACAAAATGTCCCCAAAGGCGTATTAAGTCTGAAAGGCTTAGGTTTCATAGTTTTTGTGCTCAGGGTACGATATACCTAAAGGCTCCGTTACAAAAAATGTAGTTCCTTTTGGGGATTACACCCAAAAGGAACTACAATGGAGCCTCTAGGTACTCATTAAACTTTTTGAACTGAAGCGCCGGACGGAGCTGTCATGACCTGAAGTGTTTCACGTCTCGACCGATATTCAATGATGTACAAGATACTTACGGAAGACTTCGGCACTGCAGGACCGGTTGGGCAGACTCCAAACAGCCTCCAAGTCACGGAGAGAGACAGACAGAGAGAGAGAGAGAGAGACAGAGACAGAGACAGAGACAGAGACAGAGACAGAGACAGAGACAGAGACAGACAGACAGACACAGACAGACAGATAGACAGACAGGGAGGGAGGGAGGGAGGGAGGGGGAGAGAAAGCGAGAGAGTGAGGGAGAGTCAGAGACAGAGTGGGAGAGAGACAGAGTAACGAGACTATTGACGGATTGAGCAACAAGTAGGTTATAAGTAAGATAACCTCATGCCATGTGGCGTGTTTACAACTCTTCCCAACATAGACGCAATTACAACCTAGTGACTAAGTCCCTTCATCCCTCACTTAGGCAGCAAGCCTCCTCGGGATATATGTTAATAAGGCAACTATCTATATAGTTATGAGCTATGATCCCTATAGTTACTGTAGCTCCGATATGCTCAATTAAGGTACATGTAAGTCTTACCTTCTAAGTCCCATACGACCCTCCAAGTAGACCCTGTTTTAGGCCAGCGGCTGCCAGCACTGCCAAGTCAACTGCCCGGTCGCCGATGGCAGTGGCACATCGTGGGCCGTGGGAGGCGCAGGAGAAGACCTTGGGGGGTGAAAAGTGGCGCTGTTGAAGGGCTAAATTCGGGTGTAGTATGGTTTAGGGTTTGTTTAGGGTTTAGGTTGTTCCAGGAACCCCCCCCAAAAGTTAAATTCGGGTGTAGGATTTCGGAGCTCGGTAGGGTGTAGGGCTTGTTAAGTTTAGGTTGTTCCAGGTGTCCCCAAAGGGGCCCTTCAACAGAGCCCTTCTGGCCCTTAATTTGTTAATAGTGGGTATTT
Organism: Symbiodinium sp. CCMP2592; assembly: GCA_905221615.1. Taxonomy (NCBI): domain Eukaryota; class Dinophyceae; order Suessiales; family Symbiodiniaceae; genus Symbiodinium; species Symbiodinium sp. CCMP2592. Next base: position 151,026 of record CAJNDT010005602.1, read on the forward strand.
GGGGTATATTAGACGGTAGTTGGGGGGTCGAGGTTGACAGTAGTTGGGGGGTCGAGGTTGAAGGGCTCATTTCTGGGTTCCAGGTTTCGGAGCTTAGGGTTAGGACTTCGGGCTTAGGGTTTAACATATCGGGTTTTGGGTATCGGGGATTATGACTTCGAACTTCGGGCTTCGGGTATCGGGTTTCAGGTTCCGAACGCCGACGTAACAGCAAATCCTGCCAGCTGATGTCAGCAATGCTTCTGAGGCTACTATTTGCTTAAGAAACCCCCAAAAAATAAAAATATTAATCCCTATGAAAACCCCATAAGGAATATATTTTTGATTTTTTGGGGGTTCTTAAGCAAATAGTAGGAGGGCGGTGCAGAACAACGAACGTCTATGCCGCCGGTCGGGAGAGGGTCAGATGGAGGGCTCTTCCCCAAAAGGTCCAAGTATCATTATGGTATATACTTAGACCCCCAAAATACCCTGTAAATATATACCATAATGATACTTGGACCCTTTGGGTTCAACTTAGGGTGATGCCAGGGGTCCTTGAAGGTTTCTGGAAGGGTTTGAGCAGTCAGGGTGTTGAGGGTTTTTTAAGGATTTAGGCTTTCTTTGAAGGCTTTACTGCAAAAAAGGGATCTACAAGGGTGCTTATGCTGTAGGTAAGGCTTCAGCGATAAGGTTGGGCAAAGCACCCTTGCAATTCTTGTTCTTCCTGCTACACTTTCCTGAACCCTACCGGCTATCTAAAAATGTTGTCTCACCGGCTGCAAATGAGCAGGCACCTAGGAGTTTCGCTCCAGCAGCTCCAGCTGTGGTGTGATAGAGACGCCTACAATTCGAGCCTGGTCTTGGACCCTTGGTACACTTATGTTCGGGTCATAACGCGATACTATGACTAGCAGGGAGTGGTGGGGCAGACCGCCTTTGAACAGCAGTGTACGGTTACAGTCCCGGCATCAACACAAAAATATAATACCTTAGGGGTTTCCTCTAACAAGAACTCTTTATGGTATCTCGGGCATACAAACCAACATTAAAAACCAGCAAATCAACAGTAGATTTGGTGTTGGTTTGTGGGCTTGAAAACGACAAATCAACAGTAAATTTGGTGTTGGTTTGTGGGCTTGAAAACGACAAATCAACAGTTGATTTGTGGGCCCGGAGAACCACCCCAAATTGCCTGGGAGTACAAATCAACAGTTATTTCCGGGCTACAAATCAACAGCAAATTCCGGAATCTGCTGTTGATTTGTGGGCCCGGAGAACCCCCCAAATTGCCTGCGAACCACAAATCAACAGTAAATTCCCGGCTACAAATCAACAGCAAAATCCGGAATTTGGTGTTGGTTTGTGGGCCTGGAGAAGCTTTCGGTGGGTCCGGGGGTGGGTCCCGGGAGGGTTCTCCGGGCCCACAAACCAACAGCAAATTCCGGAATTTGCTGTTGGTTTGTGGGCCCGGAGAACCCCCCCAAATGGCACCCAAATTGCCTGGGAGCTACAAATCAACAGTAAATTCCGGGCTACAAATCAACAGCAAATCCCGGGATTTGCTGTTGATTTGTGGGCCCGGAGAACCACCCCAAATTATCTGGGAGCTACAAATCAACAGTAAATTCCGGGCTACAAATCAACAGCAAATCCCGGGATTTGCTGTTGATTTGTGGGCCCGGAGAACCACCCCAAATTGCCTGGGAGCTGCAACTCAACAGTAAATTCCGGGCTACAAATCAACAGCAAAATCCGGAATTTGCTGTTGATTTGTGGGCCCGGAGAAACCAGTTTGTGGCTTTCATAGCCACGAATTCGCTGTTGATTTGTGGTCTTCAGCCACAGATTCGCTGTTGATTTGTGGCTTTCATAGCCACGAATTCGCTGTTGATTTGTGGCTTTCATAGCCCAAATCGCTGTTGATTTGTGGCTTTTATAGCCACAGATTAGCTGTTGATTTGTAGCGCCGCCACCTCATTCTTGCTACCATTCTGAATGGACTGAATCAGCCTAAAGAACCCATGCTATTTGCTGTTAGAAGCAACCCCTAAATAATACCTCATCCTAAGGACAAATAGTCGCTACACAGCACTGAACAGGCAGGCTTTTGCAAGCTGCACCCTCATTGAACCTTGAACCGGTGGGATGATTCCCCCGAAGCCCTAAACCCGAAACCGTCGTCGCTGAGTTAGCAGCCCCAAAAGGAAGGTTCTCCAGTGGGAAGTCGCAATTGGCATCGTAGTCCTCTCATGAAACAAAGCTTTGCCGTTGTGGATGGCTGGATGGATGGATGGATGGACGGATGGATGGATTGATGGACCGATGGATAGTTTAGGGTTTGGGGTTTGGGGGCTGTGGGCTTCTGGGTTTGGGGCAGTTGCAATTGGCATCATAGTCATCCTAATAATCTCATGAAGTGCAGGTCTTATTGCTTATCTCCCTTAAACTCTATGCCTTTAGATCCCGGCTAAAGGGCCTGGGAAGTGGGGTTCGGTATCTGGGCTGCGGTCAACGGGCACATTCGTGATTCCGTGATGAGCTGGCAGTTACTCTGCAAAAACTCTTAAAGCTGAACTCCGCCCGAAAGCCCAAAATTTAAATGACTCTCTGGTACCCTTATAAAGCACGATTCATCCCACAAATGCCAAACTGGCACCTGTGATCGCTGCCCTAAACCCTGACAACATCGGGTCCACCCAGGATCGTGCGGCGCATCGCCGCCCGAGCACTCTCGGGCTCGGCCGCAGCCGTGCGAAAGCCATCCCTGGAGTACCCAGAGACTCCGATACCCCTTAATTACCCAAAGGGTCCTATGTACCTTTAGGTTTAGGGTTCCTTCAAGTACCGATATAGTAGAATGTTGGGTTTCCATGTTAGGAATTACTATTGTGACTGAGGGAAGTATCGGCCGTAACAATACATAGGACCCTCTGGGTTAAGGAATATACCTTGAATTATGATAAAATCCATATGGTTTAAATCATAACATCCTTAGGTAATTTCGGGGCATGGGAGTCTCAGACCACTCGGAGAGTTGGGCACTTGGTAAGACTTCTGTTACGGGTTACCATAACGGCGCTATTGTAGGGGTATTGGGGACTTATGAAGTAAGTAGTAAGCAGAGTCATAGGCACCCGAAAAGGAAATTACGCCCTTCTCCATTCTGTTGAGTCTAAGAGAGTTTAAGGCCGTGTATTTCAATACTTTGCAGAGCATGGGAGTTAGGATTGGGGGGACCCTTGGGGATATAGACGCTGTCAATAAGACCCCTTTTAAGAGAGCCAGAAGTAGGGTTCAGAAGGGATACCCTTTAAGGGGTCTCCCTAATAATACTATATACCTAGAGCAGGATTGAAAACTCAGACTGGTTTAGGGGTTTAGGGTTTAGGGTATTGTAATATCCTTATGGAGGGGTAGACATGTTGGAGGTTGTTTATCAAGAGCTTTACACGGTAATTTGCCCTTCGAGGTATGACCTCTTCTGCTTCTGCGCCCACTTGTGGGGCCTCTGTGCTTTGTTTTTCCATGTGGCCTTACTGTCCCCCAAAACACCTATCCTCTGAACCCCATAACCCAAAACCAACCCCGACACCGCTATCCCTAAACCCCAATCCCCCCCTCCCCTCCTCCGCTAATACCGGCCTCTGGGGTGTGCGACAGCGATGGCGGCTGTCTGTATGAGTCAAAGCGGCTATGGATGGCGTTTCCCCCACTGTTGCTGCAGAGCTTAATCTATAGGGTCTGTAATGTTCCATGGAGTGCATGGGATCATGAGGGGCTTAACGGAACTTCTGTTGTGACATTTTTTGTGGATTTTATGGTTTGGGTTGCAGATCTCCGGGGCCGGAGGCTTTGGATGCAGGAGACTGGTCTACAGTGAAAATACTGTATAAGAACCCACTGTTTAAGAACCTGAGCCCCTACCCAAGGCGGAATTCACCAGATTCAAGTTGCCTCAATGTTAAGAACCTTAGGGTACCCTAGTTTTTTGGGTCAGGTTCTTAATTTTTTGAGTGCTTTCCCTCACCAAGGAAATTTAGAATCGAAAACTAAATTTCCGAACCCTCCACATCAAGAAGCCCTCTGCCCGAACATAATGAACGTATGATGGCTGGGCAACAGCAGGCATGCCACAGCGCAGTGGTTGTGCATGAGTTCTGGAGACAAAAGATCTTGTTTCGAACCCCATTGGCGTCATGCACTGAAAATTTAGAATTGAAATCCAAATTTTCCAAACCTCCAGCATCCTGCCTGTGCTTCCATGATTCCAAGGCACCAGGAAATTTCGAATTGAAAAATAGTTTTTCCACAACAGCCTCCTACTGGCCCTGTGGTTCCAGGCCCAAGGCTTCGACCCACACCGACGGCGTCAGGAAATTTAGAATCCAAAAGTAAATTTCCAGCTCTTCCTCCCGACCCCCAAAAACCCCTCGCCCACAAAGGAAGGACACTGACCGAGCCGAGGACAGCACCCCTTAGCGCAGTGGTTCCGCATAGGCCCCTATGCGGAAAGCCTTTGTTTCAATCCCCAGTGGTGTCATGCCGCTGCGTGGGGCTAGCCCGCAGCTCGTATTCCACTGAAACAGAGCCCCTTGCCACCAAACCGTGGAAATTTAGAATTCAAAAATAGACTTTCCACACCAGCCTCCTCCTGGCCCTGTGGTCCTTGGCCTAAGCCACACCCCCGGCACCAGGAAATTTAGAATCCAAAAGTAAATTTTCTGGAGGGCTGCGGAAATTTAGAATTGAAAACTAAATTTTCCAGACCCCCATGGCCCACCGCCCCCCACCAGGAAATTTAGAATCCAAAAGTAAATTTTCTGGAGGGCCCCTGGCCGTGCCCTCCGCCCCGAGTCCTTTCGACGAGCTGTGGAAATTTAGAATTGAAAATTAAATTTTCCAGACCCCCATGGCCCACCGCCCCCCCACCAGGAAATTTAGAATCCAAAAGTAAATTTCCTGAGAGCCCTTGGTCCATTGGTCAAGGTACCGGATAAGAACGTGGTTAAGAACCTGAGCCTACCCTAGCTGCTCGAACGGCAAAATCACATGTAATGGAAATTAAGAACCTTGGGGCACCCTACTCTCGCCGAACGGGGTTCTTATACAGGGTTTTCACTGTAGTTGAGGGTTTAGAGTCTCGAGCTCTAGGCCCTGGGTAACATGTGTACCTGAGGTTGCGGGTTGTATACGGCAACATTACAGACGAGATAGCTGTCACAGCTTGTGGCCTATGGTAGAGTTTACGAACGCTTTGGTGGGCACGCCCCGCATTCGCGAGGAATCCCAAACCTGAAGCAACTCCCTATCTTCTCGGCTCTACTCCAGGAACCTGACCCCTGATCCTGACTCACACATCTTACTAGAAGCTCGGCCGTTTTCCCTCCCTACAAACGGTTTTGGGTTTAAGGTTTACGAGCTGAAGCCAAAATGTTTAAATCAAAACAAGTCTGTAGGGGCTCCTTCCAAAGGCGCTATCGGCTATAGGAGTTACCGCAGTGGCCTTAATAAATTGAATAGGGGTTGGGGTCTACTATACTCTACGCATGGCTTTTGTGGATATGGAACCCGAATCTAGGGCACTGTTCTCTATTCCCTGACCCCTAGAGCATCCAAAGGCCTGCGATCCTTGTCCAAGTCCCAACATTTGCGAGGCTGTCCGGGGGTTTAGACTCCCGGGCTTGGGCCTCTTCGAGGGTTGGAGGACTTGGTGAGTAGAGTTATAAGTGCCCCAAGTGGGATCCTGATAGGGGTTTATGGTGCTCATAACTCTATAAGCTAGCTGCTTACCAGGTCCCCCGAGCCCAAGTACTAAGTAGGGTACAGGGACGAAGTTTTGCTGTGGATCAGAAAGCTTGGGGATTACAATACCTCCTGGGTTTCGTGTTTTAGGGTTTCAAGGTATAGGGTTCAGTTTTAGGGTTACGGTTTCCAGCATCCGGCACCTAGGTGCAGGGTATGGTTTCCACCACTCGGCCACCGACAAAATTCCTTCTCTCGCCTGGTCAAACCAGCTGGGGATATGAGACTTTGCTGGGGGTCCGGATTCTTTTGTTGCATTGGACCCTAAAAGGTTTTGGGGTTTAGGGTTTCGGGTAACGCGAAAGACAGAAATCATAATGCTTCTGCTACTTAGCTTGGTCATAAGAGCAGTGCTATTGCTGGAGTTTGACAGCAACACCTTTTGCCTGCTGATTCCCGGAACACAGGCCAAACACTAGACTTAGACCTCAAGTGTGCATCCTTGTTGGAAGGTGGGGAACTCGTGCTTCTCTCGTGGACGGTAGTTATTAAGCAACTAAACCCTAAATAATAGACTAGGAGCTATTCTGTACCTAAAGAGAACTTGTCGTCGACGGTCCTGGTAGGGTTTGGGGTTTTGGGTGCGGGGTTTAGGGCTCAAAGTGCTTATCGCAAGTAGGCTGCAGGCAAGCAACAATTCCATCTGTGACGAAGCTTGTTCTCATCTTTGTACCCATTTTTCAGTCTGCAACAGACACGGTGTCGCTTGGCCAACTGGTCTGGCTCGTTTCGGAAAGATCTAGATATTCCTGAAGCCTTATACTAAACCCTAAACACTGATTAAACACGAAGCCCTGGACCCTAAAGACCCAACCCAAAACCTTAAGCCCTGAACCCTAAGCCCAAAGCCCTGACCCCTGAACCCCAAACCCGAAGACCTGAACCCTACTTAGAGGATCATGGGACTTAGTAAGCAAGGTTATAAGTACCCTAATTGGGGTTATACGTAAGTATAACTATAGCTACGCTATTTATAACCCCAATTACTAAGTCCCATGATCCTCTAAGCAATCTCTTCTCCCGGGTCTGGACCGCCTGCTTGTCGCCCTCGCCTGGACAGATCAAAGTCCGAAGAATGTGCAGAGGGCCTACGAGGGTTCGTTAATGGGTTCCTGTAAGGGACCTATATGGGCTGTATACTAGGGTTTAAAGTTTAAGACTACTTAGAGGATCATGTAATTGTTCAAAGTCCAAACAAAATGTCTGGGCCTTGGTTACTAGGGTTCTTATCAGGGTTCTTGAAATGATGCTATAAGGGTTCCTATTCTTTGGGGTTTAGGCTTTAGGGTTTACTTGAAGGATCATGGGACTTAGTAAGGGGTCCATTTACGGGATCTGTCTACGAGCACTACACGGGTTTACCCTCCAAGCTGGAGCGCTGAAGAAAAGGCTCTCCCTAGATAGACGTGGTACGAGGCCAGGGCCAGCAGTTGTTGTTGTGCTCTGAAACACTCAATCAGAATGATTTCGGTCTCCTCACCGAGAAACGAGGGTTCACATCTTCACTTCATTTTATTGGCGGGTTGCAGGCAAAAGTCTTCGTTGATCTTGCCTTGGTGTGGCTTATATATGCGGCTTGCACATCTTGTGATAATACTTTTCTTTCTCGCAGTGCTAGTACACGGACACCTTCTTTGATATGTCCTTGTGTGGTGTTCGCCGCTGCCTCTCTTCCCTTGCCACTCGGTCGTCATTCTCGTTCATCACCGCAACGCCAACAAGTAGAAGAACACAGCAAAAGCAAGGTTGCCGACAGACAGACTTTCTCAAAACACACGAGACTCAGAGCGCGTTGCTGGGTCTGGCCGGGGTGGTAGTGTTTTAAACTCCCATATTAACCACAGAGCCTTCATGACAACTCGACGGCAATCAAACTGCAAGTAAGGTCCAAAAACCAGCCATACCCAAAACAACTCTACAGAATCTTCTGTAAAAAGCCCAATCCGCTCAACCCCTGATCTCCTAAACCCTAAACCCTAAAGCCCTAAACCCCTGAACCCCCAAGCCCTAAACCCCCAAGCCCTAAACCCCCAAACCCTAAACCCTTAAACCCCTAAACCCCCAAACCCTAAACCCTTAAACCCCTAAACCCCTAAACCCTATAAACCCTAAACCCCTAAACCCCTATAATCACCCCTGCATTCGAGCCTTCGTTGGGTGTTGCAGCCGTGGTCGCTGCTGCAGAGACAGCCGCCGCTGCGTTCGAGGCTGCAGCGAAAGGATCCGTGGAGGGATCCTCGCAAGCACGACCAGGTTCAGGGGTTTAGGGTTCAGGGGTTTAGTTTAGGTTTTAGGGTTTTTTGGGGTGGGTTTTAGGGTTTGGGGTTTAGGGTTTAGGTTTTAGGGTTTAGGGGTTAAGGGTTCAGAGTTTAGGGATAAGGGGTTCAGGGGCTTTACTGCCTAGGGCTTGGGGGTTGGGGCCTGCCTTGAATTGGGTCTGGGTTTTATGTTCTACAGCGTTCCGGGGCTTAGGGTTTCGGGGTTGGGGCATGCCGCGTTAGAGATGCTTCGCTTGCCTGCATAAGCGAACCCTCTGTGCATTAGAAGCAGCAGTGGTAGTGGCGGTAGCAGCATGAACGGTTTGTGGTAGCAGCCAAGGGCTGACGAGTATGGCCGTGTTTTTATTTACGGCTCAGGATGTCGAGATGTTGCCCTAAACCCTACCCATAACCCCAGATCGTACCAACTAGGAGGTCATGATCCCGAACTACGGGTCGTAACCTCTAAAGTATTCGGTTTTTGGATCCACGCAGGTATATTATCCTATAAAAAACGAAGACAACGCCGGCAAACCCCCATAGCTAAGGACTTCGAAGGACGATATCCTAATTCATTCTCCCAAAGGGTCCTATGTACCGATCTAGTAGAATGTAGGGTTTCCATATTAGGAATTACTATTATGACTTAGGGAAGTATTCCCCATAACAGTACATAGGACCCTTTGGGTCTTAGGGGTCCTTGAGTCGAGCCTCTTTGAATTCAAGTCTGGCCTTGGTTTGGGCCTCATCCCTAAGCCCTAAATCCTAAAACGTTATACCTAAGTGCGAACCCTGAAACCCAAGCCCTAAACCCTGGACCCTGTAGATTGAAAAACCTCGAGCCCCATAATTCAACAACCTTGGGTGCTGCCCCCATACAGTAACAGTCTATAATAGGGCTAACATGAAAGTCCTAATAGAACTATATTGTGAATATTATTCAACTGTTACTGAGTGGAGGCAGTACCCATCCTAAACCTGAAGGCTGTGGAGGTGTTGGGGCAGCCTTGAAAGGAACCCCAAAAACCTAGCAAAAACCCTATGAGCCCTATAACCTTTAAACCTTATGATGCCTGGAGCGGAAAAAGACCCACTATTAAGGACCATGAAGGGCCATAAAGGCTCCATTACTTGGCCCATAGCGTCCGTAATACAGACTGCATGCAACAGTGGCTTGCAGTACTATCCCTTGAAGGGTTACTGGGGGGTCCTGGGTTAAGGGAGCCTTGAAAGCCCCTGCCTTGGTGACGGGAGGCGGAGGAGCCGGGGGCGAAGCCGTGGCAGCCTGGCGCAGGCTTGGGCTTAGGGCTTTAGGGGTTTAGGGGTTTAGGGGCTTCGGGGTTTAGGGTTTAGGGGTGTAGGGGTTCAGGGGTTTAGGGGTTGAGGGACTTAGGGGTTTAGGGGTTTAGAGTTCAGGGGTTTAGGGGTTTGGGGTTTAGGGTTTTGGGTTTGGGCTTGTAATGTAGGGGCCTTCATAATTAGAAAAGGGTTGCTTTAAGGGGTTCCTGTTAAAGGGGGGAGACATGAGGTGGTGATAGTGTTGCAAAGCTGGACTTGAATATTTACAGTACGCCTGGGCAAGGGACCAGTATCCTCGCAGCCAACCTGAACTAGGTTTGGGGCTGCATGTTTGCCGTTTACCCTCAAGACCCCAATTCCTCCATAAAAGAAAGCCTGCTTCTTGGGTACGGCCCCCACTCACTAATAGTTGAATAATATTCATAATATAGATATATTAGGACCTTCATAGTAGCCTTATTATCGACTCTTACTGTATGGGGGCAGTACCTAACCTGCTTCCTGCTGTGTAGGTATGTGGGAAGTCTGGGCTTTAAGCCAGATCCACACAACAACCCACCTTACATGGAACCCCAAACCCTCAACCCCTATAAACCCTAAACCGTGTATTCGGGTTTGGGGCTTGGGGTTTAAGAGTTTAGTTTCTTCGACAATGGAGCTCAAAGTTACCAAAGAGAAAGCCGCGAATACATTTGAGGTATCTGAGCACTTCGGGTGCTTGGATCCTACCTACAGTCGCCATTGTTGGAGATTTTGCTTTGTCAATCGGGTCCTAACCGTCAAATTGGGCCTAAGTGCGGTCATAAGTAGCTCTATAATTGTAGTTCCCCCATTTCGAACCCATGATCCTCCAAGTATGTTCCAGCTAAACTGGGTTGGCCTTTAGACAGCCTGAAACATATTTATATATAGGGTCCCTTATAAACCCAAATAAGGAAAATAACAAATGCCCCAAAATCCAACCTAGTAAACCCTATGCGGGCCTTGGCTACGGGAGGTGGGGGCGTCGGGGCCGCTTTCGGAGCTCGCTCTGCTGGCGACGGCGACCTCGGCGTGCATGAGAGCCCAGACCTTCCAAAATCCCTTAATTAAGGAATATACCTTAAATGATATTAGGGATCCTACTATAAATTTGAGGTATATTCCTTACTTAAGGGATTTTGGAAGGCATGAGAGGCTCTTCGCCGAACCCTGGCATCCTTTTCGGGTTTAGGGGTTTAGTGGTTTAGGGTTTAGGCGTTGAGAGGTTTGGGGTTCAGGGTTTATATCTTCCGTTTGAGGGTGTGTGGGTGTGTGGGGGGGTTAAGTTTAGGGCTTTAGGTTTGGGGACTAGGGGCTTGTGGCTCGAGAGTTGTGCCGGCCAGATAGGCTCCCCGGATACATTAGCCTCGGTTAGAACACTGAAGCAAACAATCTAAACACAAATGCCAACGTAAATCGTATGTTCCAGCCCCGAAAGCCATGAAACTTCAGATCCCAACAGTCTAGACATTGAAACCAGCCTGCTCCCCAACAACCAACCCCCCTTTGCAGCAGCTTCCAGAAACCATGTCGTGGATCCCAGAAAGTTGGAACATGGACTTAGGATGATCAGTGTTGGGATTTTTCATACGAGAAAATTGCGCCATGAGGGTAATGATGCTCCACCCGTCTGGCTTCGACTGTTAACTTGACCAGCCCCTAGCCCCCTAATTGGTTTAAGAGAGCCAGAGGTAGGGATTGAGAAGAGTGCTCGGGTCTCCCCCCAAAACTACCTAGGAGCTTCTAGCCAGAACCTTGGTTCCGACAATTTCAAAATCTCAGTTAGGGTTTAGAGTTTATGTTTCAACCAGGACCCTCCTTGTACCCTCAAATAGGGGTATATGGTCCCAAATAAGGGGCATTTAGGGTCTAATAGAGGGTAGATGGAGGGTCTAGGAACCCTGTCTGAAAAACTTGCTTCACATCGAAAACACCAAAGCCTAGTGCCCTGTTGGCCTACAGGTCTGGCAAGGTCCCAAATAGTAGGATCCGTATAACAAGGGCACACCCCAAATCCCAAAAACAAAGTAATTCTGAAACACTGCAGTGGAACCAGCTAGAAATCACATTAGAAGATGAGCGGCACAAAAGCACATGAAGCCCATATAAAACCCTGAACCCCGAACCTAAAAATCCTAAAAAGCCTAGACCCTAAATCCTAAACTTCTAAACCCTCAATCCCCCTAAGCAAATTACTACACCCCTAAACCCTCAAGCCCCTAAACCCTTCAACCCCCGAAACCCCTCAAGCACCGAAACCCCTGAACCCCTGAACCCCTAAACTCCTAAACCCCTAACCTCTGAGCCCCCAAACCCAGAACCCGAAACCTCTCTTTAAGGCAATGGGCGTTTCCCCGTCGGCGAGCGCCGACTGCTGCACCACCGCGCGGAGGAAGGCGTGGTCAGCCCTGGGAGTGTGTTCGTCGATTTTGATAGGAGCCCCTTATAGATCCCCAAAAGGAGCCCTTCCAGATACCTTTAAGGAACCCTTTTAGATCTCTTTAAAGAGGTCCTTAAAGATCTCAACTACCTTCTAATATACTCCAGACACCCACGATTAAGGGCCACAAGCTCGAATTAAGGGCCCTAGGGGCCCGAGGGGACATCTTTAGGCTGTAAAGGTTTAGGGGTTTTCAGGCTTTTCGGGTGTCTGTGTTTGAGGTATTTAGAGTTTAGGCTATCAGGTTTTAGGGCTTCTAGGGCTTTTTGGGCTTGTAGAGCTTTTGGGATTCAGGGTTTCGGGTTTTAGGGGTGAGGGGGTTAGGGTTTATGGGGGTTGGGATATTTAAGTTCGGGTGTAGGGTTAAGGGTTGAGGGTTTGGGTTTAGGGGTTGGAAGTCAAACGTCGAGAGACTCTTGCTTAAGTGCAATGGACTTTCTCTAGCATTAAGGTTGGGGCTTGGGGTTCAGAGGTTGGGGCTCAGCAGTTGGTCATAAGGACCCTTACGGGGGTAGGGGGGTAAGGGGCCTTGACACCTATAAGATAATAGGGCTTATTGAAGTGTACGGAGTGACAGCTGACGATGAAGGCACTTAGCAAGTGGGTGTAGAATTAAGGCAAAACAAACAACGCAAGCCCCTTTGCGAACTGATAATCGCAGAAGTAACAGAACATCACATCATAACCCCACTTATCATTGAGATGTCCCTCCATCTCGAAGTAACCAATTTTCTGAAGCTCCACATTACTTGGATGGTCGGGGGACTTAGTAGGGATTCTATTCTACAGAGTTTTGCGACGCATAGCCCCAATCCGGATCCCACTTCGGGCACTTATCCCTCTGCTTATTCCCCACTTACCGTGCTGCAGAATTCAGGCTTGTGGGAGTTGAAGCGAATTCGCACAGTTTGCAAGAGTAGTTGGCGTAGTTGTGACAGCCTACTGGCTCGGCCAGCATCACAACCACCAGGTATGCGCAGCTAACGCTGTCACGGGGGTCAGGAGCCTTGGCCTGGAGCGGAGGGGACACAGGAGGCGGATTGGTGGTGGCACAACCATCGTACCAGTTCAGTCTGGTCGCGATGGTTGCATTGCAGCCAGCTGTCGAAGTCGTGTGCGATTACTTGCTTGGTCACTGGTACTGGATTGTTACTTGGCCATCAGGCCTCAGGGCCATAAGAGCTCAAGGCTTGAAGCGGGTCAAAGCTGATTGCACACCACCACCACTTGTCACTTGTAGTGCTAGCAGTGCGTCTCACGGCGTATGCAGGCACTTTACAGACTTGGGATCAAGGCCGGTGGTGTAAAGGGCCTTGACATTCTAAAGGGGGACATTTGTTGTAGCAGCAGACTCGTATGATGGGCCACAAGGTGATAAATGCAGCTCCGACCCTATGTTAGGGTGAGCAAGCAACAAGACTCGGGACCTATGGGTCTCAATGTTCCTCTTGCGATTTGAAGGTTCGGAGCTTAGGTTTGTTTGCCGGGGTCAACAACCCTGTGAGCTTTAATCGGCTTATATGCCGGTTTTCTTACCCGGGCCCTTAAAATGACGTGCGACCCATGCAAACAGAGCCATGATGTCCCGAAGCGCGCGTTGGTATCCCCAAGTTGATGGCAGCGCACGTGATATATACTCAAAAGCCAGAACCCGAGCATGGCCACGCGGTAAGTTAGCCTCTGGTTACTATCTGTCCCACAACAACTAACCTAAGGGTGCAAACAGTCCTTAATTTTATGGCTTTTGGTACCTAAAATGGCCTTAAAGTCGCATAAGAGGGAGTACTTGGACCCCCTGGGCTATAGCAGCTATAGCAATCCCCCAAACCCCAAACCCATGTACACGGCATGCTAACTCAATCAACCTCATAAAACTCGTCGAAAAACCTCACCCTAAACCCTAAACGCCTGAACCCTAAACCCTGACCCAGAGGGTCCAAGTACTCCCTATGATGGGACTTTCGGGCCTTACTAGGTACTAAAAACCATTAATAAGGACTACTTGGACCCTTACAATGAACCCAAAACGGTGAAATCTGAGATTCATGCCACAGCTCGTTGCGGGGCTCCCCTGCAATGCGAGCCTGTGGAAGGCTTGGGCTTGGGATGCGGACGGGGTATTTAGGGTTTAGGGTTTAGGGTTTAGGGGATACTTGGAGGTTCATGGGTAGAAATGAGTAGGGTTATAAGTAGGATAACTATACTTATAACCCATGTTAGGCGACTTATAACCCTACTTATAACTACGCATGAACCTCCAAGCAACACCCAATGCACCTAATATAGGGGCATGTACCTATATACTATAATTAGGGGCCTTAACATTTAGAATAGGGTTAATTGGGGAGCATTATACTACAACCATATTAAGGAACTCAGCACAATGGTATTGGTAGTTGTTAAGGTCCCCATATTAGATGATTAATTGGAATATGAGACCGAATGCGGAGGTTGTTCCGCGAGATGGTCACAAGAAACACTATATCTTAAGTAATTAGACGTTTGGACTACCTGGATGCGGCATGGTGGGTATTGGCACTTTGTACCCAAACATGCCCAGCCCAGTCATGTACAGTTTTCCTGTGATGGTTCCTTACTTGCCCAGGATTTTGGGGAGGCTGCAGCATAACCTTTGGGATTATTTAGTGAATACAGCACCCCAACAAGGCTAAAGGTTAACTTAGGTTCCGTTCACAGGATTCCTACAGGGACACCAGAATAAGCCAAAACGTAGGTGATCATGAGACACGAAACACATAATGCCTGCCTGGAGCCCCAAAACCTGCCGACCAGTAATTTGACAGTTAAAGAAATATCCCCAGGGGTCCAAGTACCGAATAATCATATACCCTCCCAAATAGGAACCTACGTGACTACTATCCTTAAGCCAAGTATCTTATTATTGGGTCCTTTGGACCCTTGGGGATACCTTCGAAAGCAGAGCGCAGCTGGCAGCCATGGGTAGGTTCGACCCCAAACCATCCCAAACAAACAACCCTGCACTCCCCCAAGCCCCCTTTTTGCCCACCCCGAAAAAACTTCCCTCCAAAAGAATAACAATCAAAAACTAAGAAGCTTACATCGGATCAGGCGAAGAGCCTCCACGGTGGTGCCCTTCATCGCCAGGACGCCGACGGCCTGCAGCGGCTGCCAGGGGTTCAAAGTTGTGGGTTCAAGGTTTGAGTTTAGGGTTTAGGGTTTAGGGTTTAGTAGGGTTAGGGTTTAGAAGGTTTAGGGTTTAGGGTTCAGTTGTTCCTTTAGGATTGAGTTCAATGTTTTGAGACGGGTTTTCATGTCTGTTGTTCCGCAGGGATCCAATTCAATTTTTACATAGGATCTGAACCCTAAACCCTAAACCCAAAACCCAAAACCCTAAACCCAAAACCCCAAACCCTAAACCCTGAACCCTAAACCCTGTAAACCCAAAACCCTAAAGCCTGTTCCTGAAGTGTTGCATGGGAGGCTTTGGGCTTTGCGACAGAAGGTGGGAGACCAAGCTTCGAACTAGGCTAAATCAGAACATGTGGACCGTGGGGAATGGATGGGCGGTGAGCGTGAGCCCTATTTGTGCTGACATGTAAAGATAGCTATAGTTGCCTTATTTATAGCCTCAAAGTTACTAAGTCCCCCTGATCCTCCAAGTATGTTACCCCAAAGGGTCCAAAGTAGCTCTATAGTAGAACGTAAGGTTTCTATATAAGGAATTACTATCATGATTTGGGAGTTTCCGAAAATAGGGGTACCATATTTAGGGGTCCTTATAATAAGGATCCTACTATTTAGGGTAGTATATTAGGGTCCCCTATTTTCGGAAACTCCCATTTTGGGGAAGTATTCCCCATAGCAGTACCTTACCTAGGACCCTTCGGGTACCAGCTCGGAAGCCTCACCACAGGCCTCTTTGCCTACTTAGAGGATCATGGGACTTAGTAAGGGTTCTTAAAGGGCTCCTGAAAGGGATCTATAGGGGGTTACTTTCAGGGTTTAGGGTTTAGGGTCTACTACTTAGAGGATCATGGGACTTAGTAGCCTAGTTGGGGTTATAAGTAAGTGTAACTATAGATACTGTACTTATAACCTATAGTTACTATGTCCTATGATCCTCCAAGTAGTTTGCCAAACCTTTAACACGCCTGGAGCAAGAAATGTGTCATTTACTCTCAGTAGTAGCGCTCCTAAAACCCAACCCTATGCAGAACCTAAGCCCTAAACCCTGTAAGCGCCCTGAATCACTGAAGTCTGACTTATAGTAAGGCCATATTCCTTCATGAAGTGAATCTCTGGGCCATTGGAGCCTGTGCCTTTTCTTTCCCTGCCTCGGAGAGCGTGGTAATCCCCAGGCGCTGAAGGGCAGATTGGTAGCGTGTGGTCTCAACCTCAACGTTTAGGGTTTATACAGGGGTCAGCGCATTGCCCGCTCAAAGGGTCCAATATACTTAGTGGATATTCGGGCCCCCAAAGTACCCATAGGCTCCATAGTAGTTCCTTTTTGGGGTGCATTACAACCCTATAAGGTAATCCCGAAAAGGAACTATGTACCCTACGGGTATAGACTATACTATTACTTGGACCCTTTGGGCCTGCAGCCTGACGCCGGTTCAGGGTTTAGGGGCCCTGATGTATTTCAACCCCTGCAGAAGAATAGGCTATGATCTTCGATTATAGGTACAGCTTCGGTACAACCGTATGAAAGTTGGATACAGAGACTATCGACCAAGAGAGGAAGGCCAACTAAGATCAGGTTACTGCTTCTGCTTATTATTTTGTCTTCCCAACATGTTAATATTTAGCTCTGCTGTGCAGGGTCAGCAAGGTCGCACTCGAGACGTGTCGCCAGCCCACTTCCGGGCCCGTTTGCCACGAAATCTGATGAAGACAGACAGTGGTACTGGTACCGTCTGTCTCCTCGCCGCAGAGCTGGCGAAGCCAGGTGGCATATCCTGTGACGTTGTCATTCTCGTCCGCCTCCACCGCCTCCCAGTCCATGGCTGCTTGGATAGGGCGACGACACTCACCGGCATCCACCATGATTGGAGGTGCTACCCTAACAAGCCTCAAGGTCGCACTCCTTCAGAAAACATAGTTACCACATGGGAGATTTGAGCTCATACAAAATCGCCCACTGACATGTCAGGGCGACACTCCATTAGGGCACCTTAAAGCCTGGTAACTACACCCTCGTCTGCGCTATCCTCTTCAACACTAGGGGGTAATTTCAAAGCTTGAACCATGAGGTACTTATACCCTCCCAAAGGGTCCTATGTACTATTATGGGGGATACTCCCCTAAGCCATACTAGTAATTCCTAATATAGAATATTGATAGATAGGACCCTTTGGGCCTTGCTTACTCAGTCCCAGTGCCCTGAAGAGTAAACCCCAAACCGCACTGAACGACGCGTTCGACTCCGGAACCGTCCCTCAACATCTGTATTCTGCCAGCAAGTCTGGGGGATGAGCTGAGCTGCCTGTAGGCAAGTACCTCCGGGCTTCTTAAGATTAGGAGTCTGCTTCTGCTTTTCGCCACGGGGCAGGGTGCTCCTTGCAGTAGCCTTTTATTCGGGTACTTTACTGGCCTTATTCGTAGGGACCCTTAGGGGGATAGGGGGGAGAGGGCCCCCTTCCGCCAACCCCCCCCCTAAGTCCTTAACCCTTTGCGCCGAACCAGAACCACAGGGTTTAGATCAACAAGGCTTATATGAAAGGAACCCAAAATCTCATTTTTGTATGTGGTTGGCTTTATTTGTGTTTAAAAGTGTTTTTTTGTATTTAAAAGTATTGTTTTGTATTTAAAAGTTTTTTAAATAGGTTTTTTTGTGTTTTACAGTTGTTAAAATTCTTTTATTTTATTTTTGGTGTAAAAAATACATGTTTGTGAATTTTGTTTCTGAGTGAGTCAATTGGCTTCCTGTTGTTCTACCTGGTTTCCTGCTGCTGTATGTCTACAAAATTGTTGTTTATTTGTTGTTGAAGTTAATAATTTTTAATATTTAATCTTTTTAAATAGTTTTGGGTTGTGATTGAACAAAGAAGGGAGGCCGTAGTGACATGTTGACTTGCCTTGAGATCTTGCCCTTACCCACACGGATCGACTGCCCTTCTCGGTTCGTGGGCACCGTTGGCCGGGTGTCAGGTTATGAGGCGATTGTATCTAGACCGCCTTGGGGCCAACGTGCCAGGGCAGTGGCATATGACACCCGGACAAATGGGCTAAAGTGCCGGGTGGGGCGGTTGAGGGGTTGTTCGCAGCCGTGCTTACAGCCTTGAAGGGGAGGCCATCCATGCTTGTCGTCACGTTTTGTTAGGGAGCCTTGCGACTTGGATCGACAGAGGCAGAGTGCCACCTTACCCACACGGATCGACTGCCCATCTCGGTTCGTGGACACCGTTGGCCGGGTGTCAGGTGTTGTCGATGGTACCTGGACCGCCTTGGGGCCAACGTGCCAGGGCAGTGGCATATGACACCCGGGCACATGGGCTAAAGTGCCGGGTGGGGTGGTCCAGTGGTTGTGGCTTTTTTATTTTTCTCCCAACCAGGAGGGGAGGCCATCCATGCTTGTCACGTTAGTTAGGGAGCCTTGCGACTTGGATCGACAGAGGCAGAGTGCCAGTCGAGCCTCTCGAGGTTGCCTTACTTAAGTCCCTGCCCCATCGGGGTTGCTCCCCACACCGTTGGCCAGGTCTAAGTGTTCGGTTTGAATCCAAGCCTAGTGAACGCCTTCTCTTCCATTTCCTTCTCTCCCATCGGTCTTCATCGGCTTCCAGCCCATCGAGAAGTGGATGCCAACTGCTGGGATCTCAGCATCAGCTTGCTTCAGCTACTTCCATTATTATGGTACAGTCCTGGCACCGAGGCTCATGACGAGGATCCTGAGGACATGCTGCCATCGCAGAGGACAAGCTGCCTTGCATAGTCAGTGAGCGTGTCATGTATCGCAACTTGCCGCTGCAGCAGTTGTGCTCGCTGTTGCCCTGCGTAATCTACTATAGTCGTGTTACAGCTGCTCTGTCTCAAGTCTAAGTCGTAGTAGGCCCCCCTGCAAGCCGGCAGATGTCGTCGACGTCGTGGAGTGACAGTGAGTCTGTGGGCTCGGACTGGGTTCTGGTTGACGATGAGGGTGCAAGCACTGCGGGCTCGGTCGCGGACAGTTTTGACGACGATGATTCTGTGATTCCGTTCGACACGATGCTAGAGGAGTGCTTTACGACATTCTGGATGTTTCTGAATTCTCAAGAGCGTGGGCAAGTCTTGCAAGTAGCCTGGTCTGTCAATGAGCAGATCATGTTCACACTCTTTCCGAGACTTCGGCGGGATTTTCGGCAAGGCAGAGTGCCAGGAATTTTATATTACAATGTGTCAGACGAATTTCTGGCGTTACTGCTTCAATGATTTGTCGTGTTTGTACAGCCTCCGAGACCGTATTACGGATGTTGGGGAAGGCAGAGTGCCGGGTTTGCGTGTGTTTAGAGGATTTTGAATTCGACGATCTCGCCAGCAGAGCTAGACTGTCCGATTTGAGACCTCAGCGGTAGTGTGCGCAACTTGGATTCAAAACGGTTACCCAGCATGACATGCTGACTACACAGTGCCGGGTGGCAGTGATGTCCTCAGGACCCTGCTGTCTCCGAGGCTGGCTGCCTGCCTGCCTGCCTGCATAGTCTGTCAGTGAGTTGCCTTGCACCATACATGATCGACATCTGTCTGCCGGCCAGGGAATCAAGTGATTCATTCATACTGATGTAACAGTAGTAACACAATGTTACATATCATTGATTAATGTACTGTATAGTGATGCATTAGTCACTGTTAATGTTTTAATCTTTGGACAATTGAAGTGTGCTCGATGAAAGCAGTGATCCCGACGACCTGCTCTGTCTCTAGTCTAAGTCGTAGTAGGCCTCCGTGCAAGCCGGCAGATGTCGTCGACGTCGTGGAGTGACAGTGAGTCTCTGGGCTCGGTCTCGGACTTATTGGCTGTTGGCGAGTTTGCAAGCACTGCGGCGTTTGGGGGTTCGTTTGTGGGCTCGGTCGCGGACAGTTTTGACGACGATGATTATGTGATTTATTTCGACGAGCTGCTAGAGGAGTCCTTTTCGACATTGTGGATGTTTCTGAATTCTGAAGAGCGTGGGCAAGTCTTGCAAGTAGACTGGCATATCAATGACATGATCCTGTGCGTACTCGTTCCGAGATTTGTGCGGCAAGGCAGAGTGCCAGGAATTTTACATTACAATGTGTCAGACGAATTTGTGTCGTCACTGAATCAATGATTTGTCGTGTTTGTACAGCCTCCGAGACCGTATTACGGATGTTGGGGAAGGCAGAGTGCCGGGTTTGCGTGTGCTTAGAGGATTTTGAATTCGACGATCTCGCCAGCAGAGCTAGACTGTCCGATTTGAGACCTCAGCGGTAGTGTGCGCAACTTGGATTCAAAAAGGTTACCCAGCATGACATGCTGACTACACAGTGCCGGGTGGCAGTGATGTCCTCAGGACCCTGCTGTCTCCGAGGCTGGCTGCCTGCCTGCCTGCCTGCATAGTCTGTCAGTGAGTTGCCTTGCACCATACATGATCGACATCTGCCGGCCAGGGAATCAAGTGATTCATTCATACTGATGTAACAGTAGTAACACAATGTTACATATCATTGGTTAATGTACTGTATAGTGATGCATTAGTCACTGTTAATGTTTTAATCGTTGGACAATTGTGTGCTCGATGAAAGCAGTGATGCCGACGACCGTTTCAAGGTGCTCAGGGAGTTCCGAGGCAGAGTGCCAGAGTTCTGCTGCTGACCATCAGAATCAGGCCAATCACATTGACCTTGGCAGTGATTACTGGAACGAAGCCGTGCAACAACTTCGGTGGAATTGTTTACACTGTGGCAGATCAGCTGCCGACTATACCACCGGGCTCCGAAAGATCCAAAGGGCTGCACAATTGGATCAACGAATCAAATTGGCAGTTGAGGCCATCTCAGATTTCGGAGATATGGATATGAAGTTGTACAAAGCATGGACCGGCCAGACAGATGTGCTGCCTGGGTCGATCCCGCCACCTCGGCCATGCCAGCATGATGTCGAGACGTGGCCCATGGATGATGTTTTGATTTACGACCATCCCCAGTGGCAACTGTTTGTTGGCAGTATTGGTTGCCCGATCCGATATGACCAGCTCCGGGTCAAGCCTGACATTGTCATCTCTATGAATGCAGATGACAGACCTCGGAATTTTGAGCCATGGGACTGGTATCAGTATTTGGCGAATTGTGGACCGTTTGGCACTGCACATCTTCGGTATGGTGGCTGGGATCAAACACATGCCAATGACTTTGATGCTGAACAAAGAAGTCATGAGTTCAAGACCATTTGGCGCCGCCTCATTTCAGATTTCAGAAAGATTATGATGTGCTGGCAGCGCTCAGCAGAGGAGTTCAGCCAGAGTCAAAGGCAGAGTGCCATCAAGGGCAAAATGATGGGCAAGGCCAATGGCGGCAGGGGCAAGGGCAAGACAATCAGCAAGGGCTACAGCGGCCCCTGTCAGGTTTCCAATCACATGCAAAGCCAGAAGGCATCGACGAAGGGCTCATTTGGCTATGGCTGCTCCTATGACAAGGGCTTCAGCAAGGGAAGTGACATGGGCAGCCTGTTCGGAAGAGCCGCTGATGGAAGGCAGAGTGCCGATGGAAGGCAGAGTGCCTTGAAGGTGGCCGATGAGACATTCCCTGGTGAGCTCGGTAATGCTCTTGCTTTGTTGGAGGCGATGAAGCTTCAGGGAGGTGGTCGGAAGCGTGGAGGCAAGAAGAGGCCAATTCGTGTGCTTGTCCATTGCTACGGTGGCATTAACAGGACCTGTGCTGCTTATTGTGTCCTAGTCATGGCCTTTGCCTCGATGACCATGGAACAAGCCATTGTCAGGTGGATCAACCACCGAGCCTACTATGCTCCATTCCGGGATCGTGAGTACATGATTGAAGCACTGCTGGAAATGCAGGATGAGCTGCACACGTACAGTTGATCATCGACACTGAACCCGAAGTCCATGGTCAAACAGTTCTGCTCCAATGAATGATTCTGAGCCGTCGAAATTTGTGTCCCGACACTGGCCCAGCCAGAGAGTCCTGGACCCGACACTGGACTGCTGGCTGGAAGTGAAACACAGTCCTTACCTTGATAAGGCTAATAGTTACATTCCCACTTTCAGCTGGCAGTCACAGCTTAATTCGTGCTTTTAAACCTGGCTGCCGGTGTTACTGACTGAGCTTAAAAAGAAAGTGAGATCATGCCCGTCTCGGTTGTGGAAACTGTCAGTTCCTTTGTCGGTTGTGCCGACATGGTGATCAGGGCCGCTGGGGCGATTGGATGAGTGAATCCAGCCGGCGACTCAGTGGGTGCAAGTGTGACTTTAACAGTCAGTCTCCGGTGATTGTAATGAGTGCTCATTTTTGCCTACTTGTGCTGTTGCAGCTGTCTGGGTTCCGGTGTAAGGCAGAGTGCCCTTGTCCCATTTGTGCAGTGGGCAAGTCATTATCCGCCATGGAAAACACGGGCGCAGTTCGCCAGCGCACTCGGCTGCAAGAGTTTTCAAGTTGGCAGATGGCCAACTTGAGCAACGCCGGTCAATCCCAAAGAACAAGTCAGGTCGGGAAGGGAGGAAGTAAGGGAGGAGGAAAGCCAGGGCCAGGGCAGAGTGCCAGTGCGAGCAAGGGCGATCTTGGCAAGGGCAAGGGAAAGAAGGGCAAAATCCCGATGCAAGACCCCAACCAGATCCTTTACACATACTTCATGTGCGTGGAGGACGTTTGGCAGGCAGTGGGCAGTGTATGTGATGATAATCATAGCATGTGTTGATTGTGAGTGTTTCTTACTGCTTGACTGGATGTCTCCCTGCAGGTTCGATATGAATTCTTCAAAGCGAACGGCATCGCCGCTTGGGCGCAACCCGGTGCCACGCAGGATAACACTCACAAAAGTTATCCGCACTGGTCCTTGCGCCCCACGGCCCAGACGGCCCTTCAACGCTACCAATGGTGGCCAAAGTGCATTAGATGGCCACTCAGATTCAAGCAATGCTTCGACGCTACATTTATTTATTATCTTATACCTACGGATCTTAATACTGACTAGAATCAAGTAGCAACTTCAACATGATCTCAGTTCAGGATCGATCCACACGCACCGCCAGCTTACCTGAAGCTGGAACTCACCGGTGCAGGCATGCAAGTGATGATGGACAAAAGATGGCTCTATGCCTGTAATGAGGGCTGGGCGCGGGGGGTGGAGAATTTGACGCTGTGGGACGGGGAAGTCACCGACGGTGACCAAATCTTGTGGACCACGACCATGGTGAGATTCGCTTACGACGAAGATGATCCGGAGGCCTGGAATGAAGAGCGTGTGGAAGATGAGGAGGATTACAACGAGTTCGAAGGGCCTATGATTGAGCAAGTTCCCTGACATGTAAGACAGCGAATTCGTTGAAGTCCAAAGGCCGTGAGAAAAAAGGGCAGAGTGCCTTAAAAGGCAGAGTGCCAAAGGCAGAGTGCCCACCATTGGACCATTCAGTGAGTGGGTTGGCCCAAATTCCAATATCAATTTAATTTTCAGGCCAGGACAGTGACGAAGGCAGAGTGCCAGGAAGGCAGAGTGCCAGGTGGGTCAGGCTTCGTCGACTGACTCTTCTCAAGTTTTTCAGTGCCGATGTCTGCTCATGTGGACTTCTGCCTGCCTTTCGCACAGCAACAGGTTATTTGTTTGTGGTGCAGGCAAACCAACAAGTCATGATCAAAGTTGTGAGTGTTTTGGAGAAGGCCTCGTCGCTGTCAGAGTAGTGCCTCCAGAAGAGCATTGCTTGCTGCAGAAGCAAAACTGTGAGTGCTGAGACTTCTGAAGACCGAGCACTTCTGAGTTCTGTTGGATGTGTTGGGTTTGCGACTGTGCTGAGAGAGTCTGAGTATGAATGAAAGTGACCATGCAAGGTTTGGCCGTCAGCTGGCGTCTCCAGACCCCAGGATTGCTGGTCATCGGTGCTGTTCTTAGCTTCCGATCATGCTGCTTCTGCGTTGCCAAATTCAACTTAGCATTCTCGGGCTTCTGAAGTGTCATGTCATGATTGTTTTGCCTATGGCTTATGATGGTTGCTCAGGTTTCAAATGTTGCTGCAGTGGTCCTTGAATCATGGCATATGGCAGATTTGAATATCAACACAGCCCTTGAATTAGGTTTCATTCGTGTGCTAAGCTCCCGATCATGCTGAGTCTGTCTGGCCCCTCAATTAAGTTAAACTCCGTGTAGCTGCTGCTTCAATAAAAGTGTCATGTCATGATTATTCTGTCGATGGAGTTGCTCAAAGTGAAGTGAGTCGTGGTCCTTGAATGATGGCATATGCATGATATTTAATGTCAATGTGAGCATAATATCAAAATATAGTTGATATAATTTAAATTGTGTCAAATACTAGTAACTATAATCTAACAACACATTGACGTCAGAGGTAGTATATCATTTCGACATTATAAGGCAGAGTGCCGCCTCGCCATTCTTTGCAGAGTGCCTTGAGCTGGACTGAGAAGGCTGAGTGCCTGCATCTGGCTGGACAAGGCAGAGTGCCGCAATCTGGCTGGACAAGGCAGAGTGCCGCAGGATGACAGCGCCTGTGCATGCGAGTCCGCTTGGTCAATTGTTTTGGGCCAATGTGCGAGCCGGCAACATCACCTCTGAGTTTTACGAACAACAGCTGGATGGATCCTTGCAGATGGGTTGGAATTTTCCCTTGCCGAACAAAAAACCTCTAGAACACTATGTCACAGCCTTCGGTGAGATCCGCCTGCAATTCCGCGTGAGAGGCGGGAAAGGATTCAAACAGTGCAAGTGTGAATGGAAATACGTCGGTCATGGAATGAATCGGGACTCAATGATTGCGAAGATCCCACAGCCGTGGGTCATCGACATTCTGAAGCTTCTGCGCGAGCTCAGGATTCCTCGGTCTGAAAGGCAGAGTGCCGAAGTCCTCAAAGCCTCGGAAGTCGCAGCAGATGCCCTGAAACTGGTGGATTCTATTCCTGAAGATGCTCTGGACTTCGATCATCCGACAGATCAGGTGCACCTCTGTGTCAAGCTGCACAGGAAACTCGCAAAGGATGAAACAGAGTGTGGAAACCAATATGACTGGCGTTTTCTGAAATCTCGAACGTTCACAACCCACTGGCAATCGTTTCCTGTCCCGCTCGCTTTCGACTTGAAAACCTTGGTCACCCATGCCTCGGGCGTAGTGGCACCGCGGATGAGAAAATCGGTGATCGTCACAGAAGCCAAAGGCAACGGGACGACTGTGGGAGCCTTCCTCAACCAGAGGTTTTCCGACCCAAGCAAGTTCCCAGAGAAAGAGACCATGCTGATCCTCTTCAAGCTGTTCAAGTTTGTCTTGAAGCTACAAATGCATACCCTTAGGCAGGAAGGGAGTCTTCTGGGGGACCTCCATGAGAATAACATTACTGTCATGGGAGGCAGAGTGCCGGACCACAAAGGCAGAGTGCCAGTGGGGGCGGAGAATTTGACGTTTGCCTTGGTGGACTGCTCCGGTTGCCTACCAATTAATGATGTTCCCGCAAAAAAGATGAAGGGTCACCTCAACTGCTTTCTGAGCTTGTGGCAAATTCCCTCAAACCACAGCGCCACCGTCTCCGAGTACGCGTCAGAGGTCTGGAAGAAGATGCTTGCCGCTGGCGAAAAATTCAAAACGGACTATGGACCGAATAAGTGGAGAACTGGTGAAATGGTGTCCGATCTGTACAAGTTGTGCAAGAATCTGGAAGCAAAGTTCCAGCAGGGTCTGGACTTGATGCAACAATGCCAGCAAATGAGGGTCGAGGCAACAAGGGCAGTAATGAGCAGAATTCAGCCGCAGGCACTTGCGCCGCCGAATCCTCCGCCACCTCAGTGTTGGGATTCGACACCTCCCTGGGATCCCCCTGGATCTGCGACTGCAAAAGCCAAAGGGATGAAAGGAGGAGTGCCAGTAGAAGGCAGAGTGCCAGGCAAAGGCAAAGCAATACATCATCCTGAAGGGACTCCTCCCAGGGGGGCCCGCCCGCCTTTGCATAAACCGCCTCAGCAAAAGGCGAGGCCTCCTGCTCCGTGGCAGGTGCCAGTAAGACCGCTGCGAAATGCTGGGCCTCTGCCTGATCACCCTTGGCAGCAGGAGTGGGAACCACTTCCTCCTGGCAGGGTGCAACCACATCATCCTCCTCCTGGCAGGGGGCCGGTGCAACCAGATCATCCTCCTCCTGGCAGGGGGCCGGTGCAACCAGATCATCCTCCTCCTGGCAGGGGGCCGGTGCAACCAGCTCATCCTCCTCCTGGCCACCAGCAGCAGCAACATCGCTGGGGCAGAACGGCCAGAATGCCCGTCATCCAGGACGAATACGATGCCTGGCATGACGATGAGCCGAATCCCGAGCCGAATTCCCGGCCAAGAGTGCCAGAGCCGATGGGTCCCCCGCCGGCAAAGCAAGGCAGAGTGCCAGAGCCGATGGGTCCCCCGCCGGCAAAGCAAGGCAGAGTGCCAGATCCCGAGCCGAATCCCCCGCCAAGAGTGCCAGAGCCGATGGGTCCCCCGCCGGCAAAGCAAGGCAGAGTGCCAGATCCCGAGCCGAATCCCGTGCTAAAAGTGCCAGAGCCGATGGGTCCCCCGCCGGCAGAGCAAGGCAGAGTGCCAGAGCCGATGGGTCCCCCGCCGGCAAAGCAGCCTCCTGCCAAAAGGAAATTCGGCGACGGACAGCCTGTGCCTGTTGGTTCCAAGCCACAGTTTATGTCGGCAAGTGCTCCTGCTGAAATGACGGAAAAGCAAAGGATGGACGAGCAGGATTTCGCCAAGGAACTTGCCGAGTATGCTGACGATACGGCAAGAGGCTCCAATTTCGTTCCGCAGGGCCGACGCGCTGAGCCGGCCTGGGTGGCAAAGGCCCAGGGCTTGAAAAGCAAGGGCGACGCCGTCCCGATCGGGAAAGCAGCTTTCTTCGCCCAAAAGGGCAAGCCTGCCGGAAAGGGCCACAAAGGCAGAGTGCCAGTGGAGGACAATATCCCTACTCACGTTGTTGGAAAGGGCCGTCCAGCCCTAGTGCCACTTGTTGGAAAGGGCCGTCCCAATATCCCTACTCACCTTGTTGGAAAGGGCCGTCCAGGCGAAGCTCATCCTGCTTTTTTGCGGCATATGAAGACGGAGAAGGGAGGAATATGGTTGGACCCCAAGGAGGAGGTGGAAGCCGAGGAGGAGGACACTTTGGTTGATGTTGTGGTGGAAGAGGAGGAGCCTGTGCAAGATCCGTCGGACGATGAAATGGAATTTGTCGAGGTTATGGTGCAGGATGAGCAACCGCCGCTTGAGATGGAGGCGGAGCCCGACCCGGATCGCTTGGACGAGGATGAGGGTGACAGCCAAGCAACAATGGTACTAGGGGACCATCTCCGAGAGGAGCAAGATGAGCCGATGCCTTCTGTACCGGAGACCCGGGTGACTGAGAGCGAGCACGATGCCGTCGTCGCCAAGGTCATGAACGAGCTGGAGGCTATGAATGTGGACCCGAGCCCGAAGGCTGCCGCAAACCCCAAGAGTGCGACTGCGCCAGTGCCTGGAGAGGTGAAGCCTTTCTTGGAAGCGGAGGAGGACCTCGGAATTACGGACCCCCAAGGCAGAGTGCCAAGGGGTCAAAACAAGATCAAGGTTCCAGCCGAGCTTTTGCAGCCAGAGACTGAGGAGGAGAAAACTCTCAGAGCGTTGCGGGGAATGCTGCCATGCAGTCACAGGGCGGTGACGACTTCGAAGGTGGGCCGCCTCGCCAATCGGGCACGTATGGCGAGACCGGTGCCACAAGATCAGCCGTTCAACCCCCACCACAACGATCGGAAGTTCAACAGCAAGACTACGACTGTCATGACCCAGCTGCTCATGGCTGTCCATGAGATCACAGTCCGAGAATGCGAGAAGAATAACTTGCCAATGGAGAGAAAGGAAATGGTGTGGAATGACTTTCGGTCGAAGGGCTCGAAAACTGCGGTTGTCTGGGAGCTGTTGTGTGACCAGGGCATGAAGGAGATTCCAAACAATTCTGAGCCTGGGGACTGGCACCTGTGGCTTCAGAGGGAAACTGGGGTGGCGGTCATTGAGCAGATTCTCCAGTGCATGTTCAATGTCACTCCGCCAGTTCATGGCCGTGATCGAGTCAAGGGAAAACATCTGACATACTGGCACTGGTGGGAGGCCTCCAAGAGACTCGTTGAGGTTTATACGACGGAAGATGTCATCTCAAAGGAAAAATTCAGGCCCAAAGACCTGCAGAGCTGGATTGTGCCTTTGTCGTGCAAGATTTGGGATGCTTACAATTACACCATGCTTGTGTATTGTCAGAAGAAGCTGGAACAGAAGGCAAGGGGGGAAAACCTAGACGCGGTGAGCCAGATGGGTGATGATGTCCCGCCATCGGAAGATGAAGAGTATGTGGATGTTTACCAGACCACTGCGAACTTCGTTCCTGATTGGGGAGTAACTGCAGATGGCTTTCAGGATTGATCAGTGTCAATGATTGAGCTGAACGAGTAGGTTTATTAATTGTGTTGCCAAAACAAAGCCATCTAGTGGACCTCCTCTTCTTCATCCCATTCGTCCTTGGGCACTGGGGACTTTCACAAGGCAGAGTGCCAGAGAGTTCTCGGTGTGACTAAGGCAGAGTGCCACCAAACAGTGTGGCCTGTTCAGATTCATTTTTGTGTCGCTGTCACTAGGCAGAGTGCCGGAAAGGCAGAGTGCCAATGTGAAATCGCATTTCTTGGGGCGTTTGAATGTTGTCACTTTTGCGGTCCGTCTGATCTGGCACATTTCAGCTTGCCGTTTTGGAAAACAAAGACGATGCCTATGCATACAGTCATGTCGGCAGTAACTCGATGGATTAATTACTGTGCCTGTGAATTGATTGGTTCAACCTTGGTTTCCTGTGACAGCCCCATAAAACCTTTCAGGTGCTGGCGTCCAAGGTGGTTGGCTACTATGGCAAGGCTGGAATGCATGATGCAAGTGATTGTGAGTTGTGGAAGCTGAAACGCTTGCTATCTGGCCGTTGATGGGACCATGCCACGTAGTGTGTACGGACTCTAGTGACTAGTGAGTGGATGCGCAAGAATTTCTTGACCTGGCCGCAATCAACATATGTGTGTTCAAGATCGAGTCCCTTAGTGCTGCAGTGGTGCTTCCAGGCAGAGTGCCAGAGACAGTCGCCGAGAGCAATGGGAAAGTCGAGGAAGAGCGCTCGTGTGAGTGATCAGATGATGTTCCCAATGCCGGGGGCAATGAACCCAGCAATGGGAATGAACAACCCACTGGCCATGATGAACCCTTTCATGTTGCAACAGCAGCAACAGATGCAGCAGCAGCAACAGATGCAGCAAATGCAGCAGATGCAGCAAATGCAGCAACAGCAGCAGATGGCTGCTGTGGGTGAATCAAGGCAGAGTGCCAACGACTCCTCCTCGTCGGAATCAGAAGACCAAGAAGTGAGGAGGATTCGTAAGGAAACCAAGAAGAACAGAGCAAGGCAAGCAGCAACGATCGGGATTGATCGGCTGGCAACGTCCACTACCGATGCAGATGCAATCCCGAGAAGCGCCACGACATTGCGTTCGATCCCTCTGGCTGCTTGTCAATCAACAGAGTATCCCTAAGGTCAGCAATGATCCCTGAACCCTCCCCCCACAAAGCCTAGATAAGCCTTACTGACTGAGGTGAAGGTGAAAGCTCTGCTCGAGCGAGTTCATAGTGCATGGGATGCTGCGGTCACGGCTGACCTGCCACAACAAACAGCGCTGCAACTGCTCTTCATATTGACCAATCTGAAGCCGACCACAAAGGTCAGTGAACTCAGGGTCGATAGCAAATACAGCTTGCTTGGTCAGCGATGTGCGAATGCCCATAAGCGTCAATCCCTCTGCGATAGCAGCAGTTGGAACCGCATAGCCAAACCGGTTCTGGGAATGGGGGTGAATATGTCTGAGCATTCTGTTGACAGGGTTGCCTTGGAGTGTGGATGGCAGTCCACATGGATGACCGAGGATGTCACGACCTATGCCAGGCGTAGAGCGAGAGCAAGGCAGTCCACTGAGACGCAGGGACGTCTCAGTTTCAATCCGAGTCCTGCTCCAGCTGCCCCGCCAACGGTTCCGCCGTCGGAAGGCAGAGTGCCAGACGTGGTCCGTTCTGGTCCTTTGCCAACGACTGCTCCTAGTTCCAATCCAAGCCAGGCTGTGGGTCGCAGCCCGGCTGGGGAACAAGGCAGAGTGCCGATTCAACAGCCGCCTGCCTCCCCTCATGCCGTTCCGGGTTCCAATGCAAGCCAGGCAACCGAAGGCAGCCAGGCTGCAGGAAGTGAACAAGACAGAGTGCCGAGGGTTGTGGAAGGCAGAGTGCCAGTTGATGGGAATGCTCCTGCCATGGATGACGATGGTCTAGCGCCGGCAGAGGCAGAGATCAGGCCCGATCAGGAGATCGTCATGCCTCCTGCAGAAGTGACCACTGCACCTCAAACAGTTGAGTTGCCAGAGCCAGACACCTCCACGAACAGTGACTCGACAGCCGGTGCTGACGTGAATGCCGTTGTGCCCTTTGCGACACCCAAGTCGAAAGCCAAAGCAAAAGCCAAGGGCAAGTCGAAAGCCAAGGCCAAGTCCAAGGCCAGGGCGACGGCACCAAACACAGAGTCGCAGGACGAGGTCGCAGTCGAGGTCGATGATGAGGTCATGGCCGAGGCCGGGGCCGAGGTCGAGGCCGGGGCCGAGGTCGAGGCCGAGGTCGAGCGCGAGGCCGACGACAGTGCCTTCTTTGAGGAGGAGGAGGAGGATGCTCCGAATGAGTCGAGCAGACCTGCGAACCGGTGGAACCAGGACCTCTGTGTCATTTGCCATTCGGAGATGCACCCGGGCCAGGCAGGCTGGTTTCGTTTGCCTTTGGTTAATGAACCATTGATAGTGGTGCCTGTCCTGTTTGTACATTCCACTAATCCTCAGAACAGTACCTCTCACATGACGTGTCTTTTTCTGTTGCTTCCCTGGAATGCAGGCATTGGAAGCGCTATCGTGTGGCCACCTCTTTCACAGCGAATGTATCAATCGATACTGTGAGTCGACCGGGCGGAACAAGGCCACCGCTTGCCCTCTCAAGTGTGCGAGCTCAGCCTCTATGGCAAGGTTCTTTTTGGGTCCGAGGGGGTCCACGGGAAGCAATGCCCCTGTTCCTGTCGAAGATGATGCTAATGATGTGGACGCAATCGTTCAGGAAATACAAGCTCAACTCGTTGACGACCGCACTCGTGAAGAGGAAGCTCCTGAGGTCAACGACCCCGTGGTGGACTGATTGCGTCGACAAGGTGGCTCGGTAACAAGGCAGAGTGCCACAATAACTGGCTCATGTGTATGTGTTGTCGGTGATGTGGCCTCGAGTCTTATTAATTTTGGAGGTGTGGCAATGCCATTGTCACAGACATGTTTCTGAAGGCGGAGTGCCATGGGTTGTAACATGTGTTCCATGATCATTATGTATTGACATGATTGTGTTGCCTTGTGTTGCATTATGCCATCAGGAATGTATGTCTCTTTGTAATCCCAGGCGGTCTGTCGATTTCACAAGGATACTGCAGATGCCTGTGGACAAATCCGCGCCAAAGGCATGATCCAACCTGTCCTAGAACACCAGTTGGGAGGGACCCAACAAAGGACCACGGAAGTCTGCAATGGGGTGCATCCGTGTTTAAAAAACATATGGCCTTTGAAGGGACACCATCACCATACCGCCCCACAGGCCCTGCAAAATCTTAGAAGACATTTGTGACACTTGTGGCATGCCCCGGAAAAATCTTATTGAATCTTATTGAATCTTATTGAATCTTATTGAATCTTATTGGTCCATCATTTTTAAAAGTGACACGACTCCAGATCGCCCCAAAAAATCTTATTGAATCTTATTGAATCTTAGAAGACATTTGTACAATTGTGGCCTACCCCGAAAAATCTTATTGAATCTTATTGAATCTTATTGAATCTTATTGAATCTTATTGAATCTTATTGAATCTTATCGGTTTTACAAGGGACACAGCCTCCAGCTCGCCCAAAAAATCTTATTGAATCTTAGAAGACCTTTGCAGGATTGTGGACTACCCGAAAAAATCTTATTGAATCTTAGTGTTCGGGCCATCACGTTTTGAAGGCACACCGACCCTGTACCAGACAATTGCACACATGTAGCATCCCCTCCCAAAAGTCTTGTTGGAGCTTATTGAATCTTGGGAGCTAGTTATACAATATCGAATCCCATTGAATCGGCACAGTCCAGCTAACCCACCCAAATCCCTACGAGTAGTAACACATCTTATGATTAAGCATAAACTAGGTGGCACTCTGCCTTGAAGTACCTTTAAACCATGGACCTCCTTAAAACCTAAAACCCTGAAGCTCTTGTAAACCCTAAACCGTTACTGTGTGTGGTAAGTTTACACATAGACCTAGGTATATGTATAACATACATACATACATATAGATATATGTATGGATTATATGCATACACTTATTATTGGGCATACTGCTTTCGAACATTAAACTACATCATCTATTAATAGCACTCTGTCTTCAAATATGTGTTAATCTAATGATCATGTGCATAAATGCTTGTGTCGTCCAGTGGAACCTATTGCATGTGGTATTGAAACGGACATGACAATCAACTTCTAGTACCTTTTCGTACTATCCAACACATATAGTTGCTTGCAGCTTGTTGGATCAAAGATATTTAAAGTTAAGCACCATGGCACCGAAACCGAAGGCCAAACCGGCAGCAGCGGGGAGGATCGGCGGGGTGAGGACTCCGAAGCGACGGCCTCGTAGAGTGCCGCCAACCGGCGTGAATGGCATTGGTGAAGAAGGTGGTGGGGCGGAAGGCAGAGTGCCAGGGCCACAAATGGGTCCGCCGCCACCAACGCCTGTGAATCGGCCACCTTACACAGGGCCACAAATGGGTCCGCCGCCACCAACGCCTGTGAATCGGCCACCTTACCCACCTGGCCGAAGACCTCCCGCCCCTCAGCTACATGAGTTTAGGATTGCCGAAGCTGTGGCCGTAGCGTTGGACATTGAAGAGACCCCGATCATGATCAACTTCGAGCCGGATGTGGTTACTGTTAGGGAGGGCCGCATTGTTCTGGTCACCCTTCAGGCCTTGACACCTGAAGAGATGCAACGTCGGCAGTTGCAACGGCGAATTTGTGCCATGTGTTTCAATGCTCCAGACAACCCTCCGCCACCAATAGTGCCGCCAAGGCCGACGCCTGAAAATGGCTATCCTCGCCCTAACAATAATGCCAACAGTGGAGCTGCTGAAGGCAGAGTGCCTGAAGGCAGAGTGCCTGAAGGCAGAGTGCCTGAAGGCAGAGTGCCAGATGAGTTCGAAAGTGGAGTTCGTGATCGAATTTTTTCCGTTTGGAGTCTCCCGACTCTCCCAGGGGGGCCTGGTTGACTGAGCCAGCTCGTGCCGAAGGCGAGATTCATGCCTCAGACTCAGATGTGATTGAGGAAGGTGTTCGAGATGTTCGTCTTGGGTCGCTTGGAGGGGAGGGTCGTTTGGGGTTTGATTATGGGCACATCTCAGAAGAAGACTCGGACTGTAGTCGGCGCGGCTCTGATGGAGCCCCCACAGATGCGATGGAGGAAGGTGAGGAGTCAGACAATGAGGAGATGGACGCACTGGACGCAGCTCAGTCGTCCCCAGTGTGAGCCACCTGAAGATTTCTGGTGGCCCTAAGGTTGATGTCTTTCAATGACAGCTTGGAAACTGTACAGAAGGCAGAGTGCCAAGAATGCTTGTGTCTGCCACCTCGGTGGCCTCGGAATCGTCGAGGACGATGGATGGACTGCTGTGTGCAGTGTGAGAAAAATGACGATTCGAGTGCTCGCGCAGGGTCTGCCAGTGCTGTATTTGATTGCCTGAGCATGAAGTCATGGTCTGCAGCAACTATGCCATGTGTGAATTTCAACAAGAGATGTCATCATGTCTGTCTCATCCTTGTATTGTGATGGATCAATCGACTCACAAGTGTGTCAACTGCTGCATGTGCTGGTTCACAATTACGTTGTTGATTCGAACACCCTTGAGGTTAAGGTGTTACACTTTCTTAGGGTTAGGGCAGAGTGCCATGCACAGTGAAATTCGGAGTGCCATGTCTGCAGCAACGGCGGAACCGACTGAAACAAGAAGAAGACTGTTAGCAGACATTCAGCAGCGGTTTGAGGCAGACATCGCACTGGAGAAGAGATTCTTGGCCATTTCGAGAGGACAGGATGTTCTGCGCCTTTGTGAAGTTGACCCGTCGCTTCTGGAGTTCCATGATGAAGGTCCTTATGAAGTTCTGCCTGAGTGCAACTTTGATGTGATTCTTGCAGCCAGTGGGTTTTCCTGGATGATATCAATCTGGCAACAGATGTTGTCAGAAACTTTTCCCATCATGACTTCGTGGCCATGGAAGAAACAGATGAGATTCCTCATCAACTTTTGTCACTGGAAGCGGAACATAAGGCAGAGTGCCAGGTTCCACTTCCTGGAGATCTTTGCAGGGCAGGGCAACCTCAGTCGGGAGATGCTCCGTGCTGGCTGGCAGGGGCTAGCCTTGTACATCAGGTACGGCACAGATCATGATATTCTTTCTGTGAGAGGACTTCGCCTGGCTGTCAATGCTGTGTGTCAAACACACAAACACGGCCTGGTGTGGTGTGGAACTCCATGCTCTTCCTTCGTCCAACTCTGTAAATACAGTACTGGAAGGTCCATTGCCAATGACTGGATGGGAGAACCTGAGCGATCGCTGGCATGCCAAGAAGGCAATCGTTTCATGTATGTGACGCTGCTAGCCTTGCTCCAGCATGCTGTTCGACATTCCACTCGTCGATCGTGTCATGGGAATGATCCAGGCTATGAAGGTCAAAACCTATGGTGGTGCCTTCGGCCAGCCCATCCTGAAACCGCTTCAACTGTGGAGCAACTGTCAGCACATCAATGGTATGCGGCGCAGCTATCCGTCCCATGTCAGAGGAAGTGCTGGTTGCGTTGATCGAGATGGTGAGAAGTTCACCGGTCGTCCTGAAGATCTTCAGGTGTCAGAGGAGTACACCCCGGAGTTCGGCAAGGCTGTGGCCTTTCATATGATGGGGGATGTCCCAACATGAATTGTAGCTGAAGGCAGAGTGCCAATAAGGCAGAGTGCCATAATTCTCTAGAGTTAAATGAGCTTGCTTCATCTTTCGACATTCTGTCTTGTTGGTATTCTGCTTTCCAATGTTGGGACTGGGTTGAGCCCTGGACCCCGTCCGTTCCCTCCCCGAGGTGCCGAGGAAAATCCTCGCCGCCTCGTGGAAGGATCTGAGTGATCCGAGCTGGTGCAGCTGTGCAATGAAAATGTAGAGAGCTTCAGTCACTCCGTGATCAGATGTGTTTGTCGGTATTGTCTCAGTTCGTATGCTGCTGTCGTGCAGGTGGAAATGACCTGGCTGGTGTCTCGACCTCCAGTTGCAGGCATCGGTGGCCTGTGTTAATCATTCCATGTGGTTGTCAGTTCAGTGCCATCTGCGATAGTTTCCTGTCTCAAGTTCGAGTGACATGATGTGGCTGCTGCCATGTCATCGTGAGTCTTTGGGTTGATTTCTTAAGAATTCAATGTGTTGTGAACTGGGGCTTGTTACACAAGTGCAGGTGTGTGTCAGTATTTAGTAAGATACAAGTACAGTGTTGCTTTGGAGGATTTCGGTGATGCTTCTGAAACTGTGGGTCATGCTATTGCTCCGTGATGGGCAATTGCTTAACTTGGAAAATGATGCAAAACTGCCAGCGAGAGCAGCTTGGCTCTCACAGGGCGACCTGTGGTGGCGTCTGGACTTGTTTTTCGATGAGAGCAACAGGAACGGCTCAGAACGTCGACAGTACCACAAATGGTACAACTTCTTCAGTGATCTTCTCAGGAAGACCCCCTTTGCTGCGAACTGGGGGTCACATGTGCAAAGTCAAAAAGGCAGAGTGCCAAACCCTGATGCTGTACAGGAGGATGTGGCATCTTCCACAGCCTTGGCCCGATTCATGTTTCAAGCATCCTTCGACACAAGGACAGACGCCCACAGGGAATGGTACAAGAGAAAACTGAATGATGCTATGGTACGTGTGTGTGAAACTATCAGTGATGATCCTCTGGTCATGCAGTTGGATGAAGGCAGAGTGTCATGGTTTCTTCAATCAGCTGGGTTGGTGTCAGGCTTTGCCGCTTGGATGATGAAGTCGCTGGCCGGCAACACGTCCCGATCTTTGCGGCAGCTTTGGGAATCTATGTTCAATGCAAGGACGCTGTCTTCATCTCTCCGAGATGAATCTGAAGGCAGAGTGCCACGAGATTTGGAGGAGGTTGAAACTAGCATCTACGACATCATCGCCTTTGCAACCATGGCAAAAAAACACAGAGCGCTTCAACCGTCGGGGCAGGCTCATGGATTTGTCAAGACAGTCGTGAATGCCTTCATGCACATACATGAGTGTCTGTCCGAGACATTGTCAGCCGGCCTCCAGGTGTATGTCATTGGGCACTACTTGAGTGTACATGATGCTGGTGTGCCTGTGACGTCTCGCAGGGCACTTCTGGGCAAGCGTGTTTCATTGAAAAAGACTGTGGACATCAAAAGCATCTGGAAGTTGCTAGAGGGCGCTGCAAAAAGTGGGACCTCTTTGCGACAAGCCCTCATTCTCAAGAACCAGGACGAACGCAGCGACCTGCATGGTTCTTTGGTGATTTGATATGGAGTAGAATGTTGTTTTGTTAACCAGTTGTTTAAGATTAGTGAATTCTTTGTCACACATTCATTTGATGCCACGTACCCGCGCCACAGTCGAACTAAATTCGACTACCGCTCTTGCCATGGCCGACCCGACGTTCGGCTCTTGCGCCAAGCTGTTGGCCAAGTCCAGCAGAAGGTAATGTCGGGGGGAGAAGTATCCGCTGCGAACTCTGGGATGGCACCACGACGACCACGACGTCCTGCTTCTTTGCGAGCAGAGGGCGACATAAGCATAGCGCGGGCAAATGCTTGCATCTGCTAGTGGTCGTTGAGAGCCTCATATCCCCATGGCAGAGCGGGGTGACCCCATATCTCGGCCGAATGGGGGTGGCCTAAGTCTCCGGTCCGCATGACTGTCAGAGCACGTTCGTCTTTTCAAAGACGCCGGGGAGGCCGTTACAGAAAGGGATGCTTAAGTCAGGTTGTGCATTTAATATTTATGAAAGGCAGAGTGCCAGTAAAACTTCTAAGGGTTCAGGGTTTAGTGGTTTGCTGCGCTTGCTGTTGATCAGAAAATCCTTGTCGATTCTCTTGCCGGCATGTGGAGGCATGTGTGTGGCCGCTACCCAGGACTCGCTGTGTCTCGCACAGGGCTCTGAGGGAAGAACGTAGTGCAGGGCAACTTATAGTCGCACACAAGTCTCCTGCCCCTACCCACGGTACACCTCCGCCGAACGCTTCTTTCGAGATTCAGTTCGAGTTGTGTGCTGCAGCACCACTGGCCGGGTGCTGGGGGGCCGCTGCATCGAGTTTTTCGAGCTCTTGAGGCCAACGCAGAGAGCTCTGTGCTCTCTGTATGACAGTCGGACACATGGGCTAACGTGCCGGCTGGGAGCTCCTTAGTCTCTGCGTGAGCATCGCTCGGGCGGTTCGGAGGGGAGGCCCGGTGTGACATGGGCTAACGTGCTGGCTGGGTCCGAGGGCGGCACCCGAGTGTCCTCCTCTGCAACTTGGGAGGCCGAATCGAGTATTATAGCAATTACGTCAGGTTGTGATCAATTTTTTGAAAGGCAGAGTGCCAAAGGCAGAGTGCCAGTAAAACTTCTCAGGGTTTAGTAGGGTTTAGTGTTTTGCTGTGCTTGCTTTTGATCATAAACGTCCTTGTCGATTCGCTTGCCCGACCTAAACCTGAGCAGCGGGCTGGCCGAGGGGGCCCTAGAGACCTGCCAGGTTCCATCTTGTTGGCCGTGTTGGGGGCAGCGATCCATCCGGAGCTTAAAGCTTGGCCACTGACGCCTGCGTGGCCTCGTGGCGGCCACCCTTGGGGCCAACTCCCCTACAGCCCGAGGGGTATGACAGCAGGGCGATGCGCTAATGCGCCTGCTGTGGGTGGCTTAAATGGGGGGCGGGTGTGTCCTTCCCCCCCCGGTGAGATCCTAAAAGGGAGGCCGCTTGAGTTGTGTTGTAAAGAGAAGGGTGAGATAGTGCCTTCTTCAGTTCTTGCCTGTGCTCACTTTTGCGCGCAAGTGGCCCTGGGATCAGGTCTATCGTTGATCGTTTGGCATGGCCTGTAGTGGCAGTGTAGCAGCCTGCTGTAAGTTTCCACTACCACAGCCGCCAGCTGTGCCTAGAGCCTGCTACTCACAGGGTGATTTCGGCCTGTGCCTGGTTTGTTTCTATCGGCGCGTTGCGGGCGATGTTTACGCCGAAGCAAACCAAGTCTCCGGGATCTGTTACATCGCAGGTGTGCCAAAGGGCCTGCTGAGCAACAGCTGCGACGGGATCCGGCACAGCGCTGTCATCTTAATTCATTCCCTGTGAGCATGGCGACCCACCTTGGCCGAGTGGGGTGGATTTCAGCCAATGGGGGAGGCCGCTAACCCATGATTAGGCTATATCTCTTTCTGCTGAGCACATGCTTTCTGTTCTCTTGGATCGACGACAGAGGCAGAGTGCCGAGGCAGAGTGCCAGTCGAACCTCTTCGGGTTGCCTTACCTAAGGAGTAAACCCCTGCCCCACCAGGGTTGCTCCCCACACCATTGGCCATGTGTGAGGCGTTCGGTTTGCCTGTGTCACAGCCTTGAGGCCAACCTATCCCAGGGGCAGGGGGTAGATGACAGCCGGGCACATGGGCTAATGCGCCGGCTGGGTCTGTGACCTGGTGACATCGAAGCAGTCATGCAAGTCACCGGAAGCAATACCGGACAAAGAAGGGAGGCCGTTCTTGGGACATGGCTGTGTTGTTGAGCTGGTGTGTTCCTCCGTCTCATTCATAGTAGAATGTTGTTTTGTTAGCCAGTTGTTTAAGATTATAGTGAATTCTTTGTCACACCAACCTTACCACCAAGTCGCGGTGTGTCCAGTTTTGATTCACCAGCCGCGCTTGCATGCCGATGGCCGGGCATGGGTTGTCACACGGACCTTACCAACAAGTCGCGGTGTGTCCAGTTTTGATTCACCAGCCGCGCTTGCATGCCGATGGCCGGGCATGGGGCCGCTTTGGGGGACCGTGGAAGACGGAACCGAACGAGGACTTGGGGCCAACCACCAGAGCGGACACCTGGTGATGACAGCCAGACACATGGGCTAACGTGCTGGCTGGGTCCGAGCTCGGCACCCGAGTGTCCCCCTTTGCAACATGGGAGGCCAAATATCGAGCAGAAGTACAGTAATTAGAGTGTCAGTCGAACCTCCTCAAGGTTGCCTTACCTAGCTGGATTTTCTGCGACCTCGGATCGTGTTGTCCGGGCCATACTTCCAGGTTCCGAACAAAGAAGGGACGCCGTCCGTTCTTGGGACATGGTTGTGTTATTGAGCAGAGAACCTTGCTTGGCTTGCTGTTCGGTTGTGTTTGTCGAAGGCAGAGTGTCAACATGTTCAGAATGGGGTTTGGTGTGTGTTGCTCTACCAAGCGGCAGCTGCATGCCCGCCAATTTGGCAGCTACCGACACACTGTTGGCCGGGTGTGGAGCCAGGGAAAGGGGCCCAGGGTCGTGCAGTCTAGGGGGGGGTTGGGGCCAACGGTCGGCGGGCATCCGACCATGACATCTGGACACATGCGCTAACGTGCCAGGTGGCCCCTCCCGAAAATGACGAAGCCCGTGTGACCCGGACTCTTCCATGGGAGGCC